>JAPCYS010000188.1:0-70494 GCA_028641055.1 Alopecurus myosuroides | reverse complement strand
GCACCTCCAAGAGAGGGTTTATATGCTAGATAGTGGTTTCATGCCTCCCTTGATGATGAGGACATCCCTAGCTCTTCACCTATTGTTACACATGAGGATGCTCCAATAAAAGCTAATAAAGTGAGGATTGGTCCAATGACAAGATCAAGAACCAAGCTATTACAACAACAGGTGAATTCACTCCTACTTGAGTATAATGTTTATAATTGTGAGAACTTTATACTACCTAAATCCATGCACTTATGTATTCTCAGGTTTATTGATAACACAAGCATGAATGGAGAACATGAAGAGGAGATACACATGGATGGAGATGGACTAGAAGAGGAGATGGAGATCAAGTACTAGCATGGTGAAAACAACAAGTAACAAATGATATGATGACAAGGGGATGGTGTCTCCACAAGGTCAAATGCACTAAGTGTGGAAAACAATGCCATTATGTTATTCCACACTCATTGATGGACAGGGCAAGAGGAGGGAGCCCACAAAGAGGATCTATGCGCCATATGGAGTCCTAGTAGTGTTAGGATTGGTTTGTATACCAATTTGGCAGCACCCCCTTCTATGGGGTCGGTTTGTATCTATTGTGAGTCGGTTTGGGTCGTGTCCATCCAAACCAGGATTCCTAGTCCAAGGAGGATAGGTTGCTTGCGCAAGGGAACCCCCCTTGTGGCCGTACCCCTCTCATATATACCCCTTGGGGCGCATAGGAGAGGTTAGACTACGTTAAAACATTAAACCCTAGACCTTTAGATTGAATCAGCTTGTAAGCCTTCATCTGGAAGTTCATCTGCAAACTTTACATGTTACCTGCTGTTCCACTGGGAATAAGACGGTACAGGACCACTTGTAGTCGGTGGATTACTTGTGCAAGAGTGTGGAGTTGAGAATATCCTTGGGGTTGCTATCTTTTGCATTGGCATCAGGGATCAGCCGAGAGAGTTCTTAGTGGCGCACTAGTTATCATTCAGAAGTTATCTGTGAGTTCACTGAGAAGATTGGGCCACCCCTTATCATCTTGGTATCAGATTTACAGGTTGCCTCGGTGAGCTATCAAATTTCCCTTTAGTTTTGAGTGTTTTTATTACCTATCCATAAAATTGCCCCACAAAAATAGTTAGTTCATTGCCATAGCCATAGATAATCACCTTAGTTTCATTACTATAGCTGTTTTTGTGTTTGATTTCGTGTCACCTTTTTGCCTTTTTAGATTTCTTATTTTTCGGCTAGGGTTAGGGTTCTTTGTTTCCCTGGTCGAAACCTATCAAAAACTACAAAAAAAATCCGCTGCTCATTGCCCTATACGACCCCCAATCCGAGTCCTACTAGAGATCCTACCGCGGCAGCAAATCTCTGTTTTTCCTGCCGTACCGCAACCCACCGTTGCACCCCTAGCCGTACTCGGATTCCCACCGCATCACGGTTACAAAACCCCCCCACCGCACCGTAGCGCAGCACACCAAATCCCACCCGCGCGCCCACTACCCGCGACAGAGAAACTCTGCTGCCGCTGCCGCAGTTCACTCGCTCGCTGCCGCGCGCACACACCACGGCACAGACGGCAGCGTTTTGCTGCCGCGAGCGCTGCTCACTGCCTTGCGCGCTACGCTGCTACCGCGGTACAATTTTCAGCTGTTTTTGCTGCCGTGAGCCTGCTGTGGTACGGTTTTGCTGTTTTTCTATGCCGTGAGTGCTTGTTGCTGCCGTGAGCTGTTTAGAGTAGATTTTCTTATAGAATTTTTTCTGTTTTCCTTTCATTTTCCTGTTTTCTTCACTAGGACCAATATATCCATACTTTGTGAACCATAGCCACAACCTTTCTACATCATTCAAATAGGAACTTTCCCACAAGTATAGCTATTTTGTGCTCTGACAGGTTGCTCATTTTCATCACCACCATTGTGTTCACTTGTGTTTTGTTAATTGTTGCTCCTAGCTTAGTGTAAGGCCATTGGAAAGATACAAAAAAAAAGAGAAAAGAGAAAAGTGCAAAGAGGCCATATCATTACTATTGCTTACTAGTTGAGCTTGCCATTGTGACACTTGGTTTTTCATTGAGCAATCTTGTGCCTGTCAATTAAGAGCCTAGCTAGTGACTTTCTAGTGCATTGCAAAAACTCATCCATATATTTGCATTGCCACATTTGTCTCCATTATTGTGTGAGTTTCCTTGGGTATTTTTATATCTTCACAAAGACAGCAAATAGGACTTGTTACTTTGGTGATTGTTAGGTATCCATACCAAGCCCCACTAAATAACCTTGTTTGCTTTTGTGAGAGTTAAAAACCTGGGTATTCTCTTCTTCACATCAAAGTACATTAATTTCCTCTACTTGTGGTAAGTATTTCTATTCACTTTGGAAGGGTAACATAACCTATTGTCTTGCTAGATTTTTGAGTGAGTTGTGAGAGAACACCACAACCTATACTTGTTTCTATTAGACTAACCTACTAATGGATCTTTCTAGTGGTGATCTTGTGCAGCAAAAGAAGGACCATAAGGAGGGAGTTAATTGGAGGGAGTATGAGGCTCTAAGGGATGTATTGGCAAAATAAATCAAGGACAATCATAATGAAATCAAGCAATTTGTGCAAGATGCATGTGATCCTTTATATGAGGCTCTCCAAGATATGGAGACCAAGATGGAGGCCACACATAAATTGGCCGAAACAAATAGTGGGAAAGTGAGAACAATCAATGATTCTATTGCTCAAATGACTACTACCCTTGCTGGACTTCAAACCATGATTCAAGACAGATTTCCACTTGTTGATGATGACAATGCTAGTGTCCATAGTGATGCTAATAATGGTTTGGAAGCCAATGGAGAGGTGGATAACTTTCTTGGCCGTGGAGCTAGATGAGATAGATCTAGAGGAGGATTTCATGGCCGAGCCAACCATATGGGTGAGAAAGAGGCAAGAGGATGGTAAGTTACCCATTGTCACTTGGAATACCATGAAGAGAGTCATGAGGGATAGATTTGTTCCACCAAATTACATAAGGCAACAATTTGATCAATTGCAACAATTGAGGCAAGGTACTATGACTGTTGATGCTTATTATCAAGAGATGGAATTAATCATGCAAAGGGCACATGTGAGAGAGCAATTGGAGCAAACAATGCAAAGGTTTCTTTCAGGTTTGAACTATAAAATCAAGGGCATTGTTAGGCATCACCAATATCATGATATGCATGAATTATTACATCATGCTAGGGAGGCCGAATCACACATCAATAAGGAGGCAAAAATTACTTCAAGGACAAGAGCTAGATTTCCCATGAGATCATCTACTATGCCTAGTGCACCACCTCCTCCTTCTCTTAGCCGTGGTGTTTCATCATCCAAGGCCGAGCCTAGTGCTTCTATTACAAAGAAATCATCTCAACCAGCTGCAAGTGCCTCGGGTTCTAGTGCTCATATTACAAGGAATAGAGATATTACATGTCATACATGTGGAGGCAAGGGGCACTTCAAGAGGGATTGTCCAAATACAAAGGTGATGATTATTAATGACAACAATGAGTATGAGACAGGTGATGATGTTGATCCTAATGATTGTGATGATGATGATGGCTATTTGAGTGATACTCCATTGGATGCATATGCTACTAACATGCCATCTATTATTTGCACACAAAAAATCTTTGAGTGTGATTCCTAGTCCTGAAAATCAAAGGTGCAATTTGTTTCAAACAAAGGCTGTTATTGGTCCTAATATGGCTTGCAAAGTCATTATTGATGGAGGGAGTTGCAGGAATTTGGCTAGCAAAGATCTATGTGCAAAGCTCAATTTGAAATATTTACCACACCCTTGTCCTTATCATATCCAATGGTTGAGTAGATCGGGACAAATTAAGGTGACTCATATGGTGCGTGTGGAATTTCAAATTGGACCTTACAAGGATACTATTGAGTTTGATGTGGTGCCCATGACAGTTTGCCACTTATTATTGGGAAGGCCTTGGAAATTTGATAGAAGTGTGAAGCATGAAGGAAGAGCAAATACTTATGAGTTGCATCATCATGGGAAGACTATTATTTTGAGGCCTATGACTCCACAACAAATTGTAAATGAGTCCCAATCCAAAATTGATATGAGAGTGGAAAAAGAGAGAGAGAGGGATGAGGTATCACAAAAATCACAAGCTTTGGGGAGTGATAGCTTAGCCAATTCGAGTGGTAAAAAGAGAGAGAACCTATTATGCATGTTAGCGACTAAAGAGGATTTGAGGGAATTTAGGGATGATCCTACATTAGTCCCTATTGTGCTTATTCACAAGGGAGAGATTTTGGTTTCTAATGACATGACCCCTATTCCTCTAGGTGTTTCTCATGTGTTGCAGGATTTTGATGATGTTTTTCCAGGAGATATTCCCTCGGGATTGCCACCATTGAGAGGGATTGAGCATCAAATTGATTTAACTCCTGGAGCATCTTTACCAAACTGAGCCCCTTATAGAACCAATCCACAAGAAACAAAGGAGATACAAAGGCAAGTGCAAGAACTACTAGATAAAGGTTATATTCGAGTTAGTCTTTCTCCTTGTGCTGTCCCCGTTATTTTGGTTCCTAAGAAAGATGGTACTTGGCGCATGTGTATAGATTGTAGAGCAATTAATAACATCACTATTCGTTATCGTCATCCTATACCACGTTTAGATGACATGTTAGATGAATTAAGTGGTGCTACTCTTTTCTCTAAAATTGATTTGCGTAGTGGATACCATCAAATAAGAATGAAAGAGGGAGATGAAAGGAAAACTGCATTTAAAACAAAATTTGGTTTATATGAATGGTTAGTGATGCCTTTTGGTTTAACTAATGCACCTAGTACTTTCATGAGATTAATGAACCATATTTTGAGAGATTTTATTGGTATATTTGTGGTAGTTTATTTTGATGATATTCTCATATATAGCCACAATGAACATGATCATATTAACCATATTAGACAAATTTTTCAAGTGCTAAGAGAACATAAATTGTATGGTAATCTTGAGAAGTGCACTTTTTGCAAAGATAAGGTCATCTTTTTGGGATATGTAGTTTCTAAATATGGGATTGAAGTTGATACATCAAAAATTGAAGCTATTCGAAATTGGCCAATTCCAACTAATGTGAGTCAAGTTAGAAGTTTTAATGGACTTGCTAGTTTCTATAGAAGATTTGTGCCTAATTTCAGTACTATTGTTGCCCCTTTAAATGATCTAACTAAAAAGGGTGTTGATTTCGAGTGGGGTGTTGCTCAAGATATTGCTTTTGATACTTTGAAAGAAAAGTTGATTTTGGCCCCACTTCTTATGCTACCAAATTTTGATAAACAATTTGAGATTGAGTGTGATGCTAGTGGCATAGGTATTGGAGGTGTGCTCATGCAAGAAAAACAACCTATTGCCTATTTTTCTGAAAAATTGAATGGTGCACAATTGAATTATTATGTTTATGATAAAGAATTATATGCACTTGTGAGAGTTTTAGAGGTGTGGAAACATTATTTGTGGCCTAAAGAATTTATTATACATAGTGATCATGAAGCATTGAAATTCTTAAAGTGCCAATCTAATTTGAATAAGAGACATGCTAAATGGGTTGAGTTTATTGAATCTTTTCCATACATCATTAAACATAAAAAGGGATTGGAAAATGTAGTTGCTGATGCTTTGTCAAGGAAGAATATGTTACTCTCAAATTTGGAGATTAAGGTTTCGGGTTTGGAGGGTATTAGAGATTTATATGATGAAGATAATGAATTTTCTATGCCTTTTAATAAGTGTACTAATGTTAAGGCATGGGATAAATTTGATATACATGATGGGTACTTGTTTAGAGCTAACAAATTATGTATTCCCGAGTGTTCTTTGCGTTTGTTCTTAATACAGGAATCTCATAGTGGAGGATTGATGGGACACTTTGGAAGAGAGAAGACATTGCTTATGTTGGCTGAAAATTTCTATTGGGCACATATGAGAAGAGATGTGTATAGATTGGTGCAAAGATGCATTACTTGCAACAAGTCCAAATCAAAGCTCAAACCCCACGGATTGTACACACCATTGCCATCACCTAGTACATCATGGGAGGATATAAGTATGGATTTTTTGTTTTGGGCTTGCCAAGGACAAAAAGAGGACATGACTCTATCTTTGTGGTTGTGGACAGATTTTCAAAGATGGCTCACTTCATTGCTTGCCACAAGAGTGATGATGCTTCTCACATTGCAAATTTATTCTTTAGAGAAATTGTGAGATTACATGGAGTGCCAAGAACTATTGTTTCAGATAGAGATGTCAAGTTCATGAGTTACTTTTGGAAGACACTTTGGGGTAAGCTTGGCACTAAGCTACTATTTTCTACTACTTGCCACCCCCAAACTGATGGCCAAACCGAGGTGGTTAATAGAACATTGTCCACATTATTGAGAAGCATGATCAAGAAAAATTTGAAGGAGTGGGGAGTGTTTACCCCATGTGGAATTTGCATATAATAGAGTTGTGCATTCAACTACTCAATTATGTCCTTTTGAGGTGGTTTATGGTTTCAAGCCTATTACTCCTCTTGATTTATTACCACTTCCTATACATGAGAGAATTAATATGGAGGCATCAAAGAGGGCTGATTTTGTGAAGAGGATTCATGAGAAAACAAAAGAGGCAATTGAGAAGAAAGGAAGACATGTGGCTGAAAGAGTAAACAAGAAGAGGAAAGAAGTCATATTTCGGCCAGGAGACATGGTGTGGGTGCACTTTAGAAAGGAAATATTTCCCACATTGAGAAAATCAAAATTGATGCCTAGAGGTGCTGGTCCTTATAGAGTTATTTCAAGGATCAATGATAATGCATACAAGATTGACCTCCCAATTGATGAGTTTGGTGTTAGCAATTCCTTTAATGTGGCTGATTTGACACCTTACCATGGAGATGATTTAGCATCAAGGTCGATGCCTTTTCAAGAGGGGAGGATGATGAGGACATCCCTAGCTCTTCACCTATTGTTACACATGATGATGCTCCAATTAAAGCTAATGAAGTAAGGATTGGTCCAATGACAAGATCAAGAACCAAGCTATTACAACAACAGGTGAATTCACTCCTACTTGAGTATAATGTTTATAATTGTGAGAACTTTATACTACCTAAATCCATGCACTTATGTATTCTCAGGTTTATTGATAACACAAGCATGAATGGAGAACATGAAGAGGAGATACACATGGATGGAGATGGACTAGAAGAGGAGATGGAGATCAAGTACTAGCATGGTGAAAACAACAAGTAACAAATGATATGATGACAAGGGGATGGTGCCTCCACAAGGTCAAATGCACTAAGTGTAACATCCCAAGTATGAAAAACACCCTAGAATTTTTGCTTTTTGTTTAAATTAAGTTTGCATCATTCCATCATGAGTTTTGCATTTGTTTCAATTGTTTTCCATTTGATTTTCGAACAAAAATTCAAATCCTTGTTTCATACTTGTTCTGTTACAATTTTTCAAATGAAACATTCAAATCAAAACATCCAATTGTTTCCAATAAACTTGAAATTCCAAACTTTAAACTTGCTTAAGTTTCAATAAGTCAATTATTGCAAATTTCACTCAAATTCATTTGAATTTCAAACAGCAACAAAAATTTAAAATTTTGAAAAATAAAACTTTGCACAACTGGGTTTTTGCAATAAATAGCTAATAAAAATTATCACCAAATTTTTTTCCACCCCAACACCCTATCCTTTCCCCTCTTTTCTTCCTACACAAAATAGGGTGAACAAAAAAAAATAGAAACAAGAAGCAAAAAAAAAAGATGAGGGGGAGGGCAGGCCAGCCCACCACACCCCCACAGGCCCAGCCCCCACGACAATCTGTCGTCTTCCTCCTCTGTACGGAGACAGAGGAGGGGCGACCTCCCCCACCGAGCAGAGCACCTCCTCCCCCTCCTCCTCTATTTCTACCCCTTCTCCCCTCCGAAACCCTAGCTCTCCTCTCACCTTTCTTCCTCCTCAAGCCGCCGCCACCTTCTCCCTTTTCCCTCTTCCTCTCCCTGTCCGATTTCTTCTCTGAACCTTACCACCTCCATGGCCGGTTCTTGAAGCTCCAACCGCCGCCGCTACGCTCGCCGTCGAGGCTCCCTCACCCCGGGAACGGAACCGGGAGGGTTCCCTCTCCCCTTTTGCTGAAGGCGGCGTGGACCGGAGGGTGCCAGGCGACCGCGCGTCAAGCTTTTCCGCCGCCAAGCTCCGTTCGCCGCCATCTCCTCCTGTCGCCGCACCCGCTCGAGCCCGCGGTGAGCACTCCCTGTCGCCCCTCTCCCTCTCCCCTCTGCTCCGCGGGCCACACGCGCCCAACGCCCCGCGCACCCCCGTCGCCCTCGCCCAGCCTCGAGCGCCTCGCCGTCCGATCGTCGCCGTCGTTTCCTGTTTCCCGATCGGGTGCAGTTAACTGAATTTGGTTCAGTTTCGACAGTGGACGAAACGCCACCTCAAAAGCCCGCGCGCCCGTTACCTATCACAAACGGATCAGCACCCCAGTGGCTAGCGCAGCGCACACACGCAGGAGGGCGTGGGTTCGATCCCCCCCCCCCCCGCGCGGTTTAACACCCTTTTTTATTTTCTTTTTTTCCAGATCCAGAACAATTTCCTAATCGCACACAAGTCCCTGTATATATTTTTCCTAGTCCCTGTAATTTAATAAAATGGCAGAACACACCCTATACTTTGAAATTGCATAACCAATTCATTATAAATCCAAATTTAATAATTTTAATATGTTTTCCACACCAAATTAAATTCTCTACCTAAATATAAACTTTGATTACTCTTTTGAATATTTTAAATTGGTGAAATATTTGAATCCTTGTTTAATTCATTTAATTTTGCAAAATTCATAACTTGGGCATAAAAATTCCAAATTCAACAAATAAAATATGTTTTCTATACCAAATTAAATTCTCTACATGTTTAAACCATTTGCATACTGTTTTGAACATTTCAAATGGTTTCAAAAATTCAAATTCAAACAACTCTTTCAAATTTGGTCAAATTCATAAATAATTCAAATTTAATTCAAATGACACATGTAAAATATGTTTTCCATGCAAAATTGAATAAGATTTCCAAATATAATTTTTTTTTTCTATTTTGAATAAATTAAATTGCTGAAAACAACTGTTTATTAATTAATGCATTTAAAATTGTCAAATTAATAATTTGCTCATTTTAAATCCATTTTCAACAAATGAAATATGTATTCCATCTAAAATTTGGTGTTATCCAATATGAATTTTGTTATCTGTTTGAACAATTAAAATGGGTGAAAACAATAAATGTTTGTGTAACTCATTTAAGAAGCCAAATTTCATAACTTAATAAATAAAAATTTCCAAACTTGGTAAACAACATTTCAAATTGAAGCTATTGTTGTTTTCTTATTGTTTTCCTCATCCATGCATCATTCTAATCAACTTTCACATGATGGTTATTTGTAGATCATTAATCCAACCTTAATTCATGGGCTTTCCATATGCAATCCAAATTGCATATAGGTCCATTTAATTATGTTACCATGTCAACTAGCTTAATTTTGATGCATCAATTAAATTGTCATGCATCATCCCATGTTTGTGCATTATGCCATGTTATTGATTGTTTGTCTCTCTGCGTTGTTTGTTTGCTTCTTCTCGAATAGACGACGACGTTGAGACAGACGAGGTTTACGACACTACTTCAGAGGAGTTAGCCCAGTACCAGGCTACTGAGTTTGCAGGCAAGTATTCACTCACCTGAACCATTGTGTCCTTTCCACACTGGATATCGATACTTTCCGTTGTCTATCCTGCTAGCCTTAAGATTCGTTGCTTGTGTTCCGATCCTATCACATGTTATCCTGTAACCCTGATATAGCCTATCCTCCACACCTATAACCCTGTTGCTTGTTGCCTGTGTCTTACTAGCATGCTTAGGGTTGTTTATGCTCGAGTATGATGTCCGTTATTTCTTTTACCATATGTATTATGTTTTGGGGGCTCGATGTTTAAACAACAACCTGTTAATGTTTGAGGTAATGCTAATTTGATGATAAGGCACCGGCAGGAGGCCGGGTATGGTTTTGAGGCCTGCTAGTGTCGAACTCAGGAAAAGTTCTTGTCCTCTGGATCCATGTTGAGCGCGCTAACCGCATGTGGGAAGCGTGTATGGGCACCCCCCGCAACTCTGATTCAATTTGCATCTCGTCCAAATCGCCACACTTAGTTCGGGCTTTCCATTTGATGCACTCATATGCAGGTACGAACCCTCGGCGCCAGGGTGGAACTTTTGTAGTCGGCATTTAGAGCGGCGTGGTCTTCCAGTGCTATGAGGGTCCCCCTTTTCTTCGTGGGGGCTCGATTAGCCGCGCACGCACAGCACGTGGTTCTTTGGGCTTGATGCGAAGAAGAGTTGGGTTGTGTTGAGTGTTTCGCTTGGTGGGTTTGATCCCCGTCTGGCGGGATATTCTTACGTGTACGGCCAAATTGGTGCACCCCTGCAGGGTTAAATCTTGTCGAGAAGTCGTGTTGTCCGCGGTTATGGATGACTTGGTGATAGGGCTGGCTAACAAGGATTAGACAACTTACACCTAATTGATAATAATTTGACTAGTAATAGGCTTATTGACACTATAACTTGAACCTTCATTAATCCAACTGTGTGAGTTATTCTCGGATTGCTTCTTTGGATAAGGGGCGAGATCCAGGATGGGTTTGTTTGAGGATAGTGGTAGTTGGTTCTGATACGCTATCTTACCCCTTTCTCTTAGCCGGATGTTGTAGCGTGTCTCTGTAGTTGGTTAGAGCAGCCCGCTGCCGCATCTTTGTATCACCTATCTTCCGTTGAACCCAAGGCATCTGTACTTGGTGTTGACGGGTACACTTTGGTATCTTGTGTGTCTTGCTTGCCAGTACTCGTCTGTACTGACCCCTTTGGGGCTGCGTGTTCTGCAGACTACGTTTCCGAGGATCCCCATGGTGGCTACTACGTGGAGTATGACGAGGCTGCTGACGAGTAGATAGCGGACCCGGGCAGGATCCGAGACTTCGTGGATGGGCTCCGTCTTTTCGTTTCCGGCCTCTTAGGCCTATTTGGATCTTGTCTGTACTCAGACACTTTGGATGCTTCCGCTGTGATGTAATGATGACTTGTTGGGACATGTGTCCTCTGGATGATTGTATTTGCTATCTCTGCTCTAGTGAGAGCTATTTGTTACTTATTTCTATTTCTTTGTGTCTTAGAGATTTGTTGTGATATCACTTGTTCAAATGTCGTTGACGTACCATGTGTGTATGTTATGAAGTACGTCAATGGAAGTAGTCGGATTTCTATGGGATGGTTTACGCAGACGATGAATAGTAGAGGATGGTTGTCACACGTTTACGTGTTGGCCTACTCATATTGAGATGCGGGTGCTGGTATGCCCCGTAAGCCATTTATCTACTGTTTAGCGGGCTGTGAGTATCCTCTAGAAGTCCGGGTACGACAAATGGTATTAGAGCCTGTCTGCCTATAGGATCCCTTTTACTGGTCGCAGTTGAGTCTAGAAACTATTTTGTAGCTATATAGGAAAAATGAAACGTGAGAGTAGGAATTCTGTTCTTTTATCTTTCCCCACCCACCCTCCCTTTTTCTGGTAAGGAAGTGCAACGTTGTTTTCTCTTCTCATCTAAACTTTCAAGTTAGGATTTCACGTATCCTGGTTTCTCTAGGATAGTTATATCTACTAGACCATAGGAATGGAGGTGGTTGTGACATGATTTATCATGTTGCCTACTCACGATTGAACGGAGGAACATAAGCCCCGGAAGCAGATCCTCTATTCCTTAAGCAGTAGATATGATCCTTTAGAAGCCCGATGGGTTTCCGTAGTACCTCAGGAGTGTTTGGTCTCGTGTTTCCAAATGTTGCTTCGATATCCTGTTCTTCTCAACATCCTTTTCGTCCGTTGAAACCTTGTTGTTGCTTGCCACTTCAGTTCTTCTACCGGCGTCTAATCAAAGCTTCCCCAATCATCTGCAGATGGATCTCAGGTTCTACCCGCAGGTGGTTCGTATGACTCGTTGCGAGAGCACTGCTGGTTATCCGGAGATGTTGAGAGACATGGTCACTTTTCTGGGGTTCCGTTGGGCACCAGAGTACCAGGTCTCGCAGCAGCGAGAGTTTGACCAGACCTACTACCAGGCTATCGTCTACATTCTGTCAGATGATGGCATGAGCGTAGTCCACCGCTACGAGGCAGTAGGTTCCACAGTGGATATGGCTGTGCAGCAGGCAGCTTATGTGAGCCTCACCGTCCTTCGTGCTGACTACTGGGATTTGACAATTCTATCTATCGCCACATCCCCCGTGGTTACATCACTTTGGAGGGAGCTCACTTCACTCTCTACGACAACTTGGATGTTTACGAGCATGATAACTCCAGGCTGCACACCACCGCTCAGTTTGTGAGGCACAGTGACGTAGTTGCCCGCACACTATCTCAGGAGTTGGCTTCAGTCAGAGAGCAGCTTTACCTTGCCTTGACTCGTCTGGAGACTTACACCACAGACTTTGTTGGAGACGAGTGCTTTGCACGTTTCGATCAGCCAGTTGGGCGTCGTCTGCCAGATGCTAGAGGTTACGAGCCGATCAGAGGTCCACTCCTTAACCTTGGTGCTGGTTACACTGGGATTCCCCGTTTTGGAGCACAGGGAGTCGACGCTATGTACTTCACCACGCCTAGAGTCGGTCTCAGACCACGTCAGATCTACGTGGATCGTCGTTCCACCTACTTTCGTGGGCGTGCTCCTCACCGTACCTCTCGCCGTACTCCTAGCCGCCGTCCTGCGTGATGAGCATGGGAGGACCGATGTATCCATTCTTAGCGATGTTTAGTATCCTTTGGCATTCGAACCATTTATGGTGTGTTGGATATTCTGATGTATTTGAACATGTGATGATGTACCTGTTGGTTATCTATTCATGCGTCGGAATAATCTCTCTTTCGGTTGCCAAGTCTATCCTTTTATATTGTTGTGCTAAAATGCATTTCCATTCAGGATGCCGCCAACAAGGAACAACACGCCTGAGCCACCGCCAATTGCGGAGCTGTTGACTCAGATGACCCAAGTCATGACGCAGATGGCCCAGTTTCAGGCTAATCAGCACATCAACCAGACAGCTCCACGAGTCAGCATCAAGGAGTTTCTCAGTCTGGGCCCTAGAGCTTTCGTGGCCACACGCGAGCCTCTGGATGCTGATGACTCGATCCGTGAGATAGCCAAGGCTCTGGAGATTGCACACGTAGCTGAAGAGGACAAGGTCAAGTATGCATCCTATCTGCTGAAGGGTCAGGCAGCTACTTGGTGGGAAAACTTCCAGGCCATGAGAAATGGGATGCCAGTCACGTGGGATTGTTTCAAGGAGGCCTTCCTGAAGCACCACATTCCAGATGGTCTCATGGAAAGGATGCGTGAAGAGTTTTGCTCACTCAAGCAGGGCAAGTTGGACGTCATCGGGTATCAGAGTGAGTTCAATCGCCTCGCTCGATACGCTGGAGATGAGGTGTCCACTGAGGCTAACAAGATGGCAAGGTTCTGCAGAGGTTTTAACCCGGAACTCAAGTATGCCCTCACCAATATCAAGGCCAACAGCTTCGAGGATCTCGTTAACACCGCGCTCAATGAAGAAAATGGGCGCAAGGCGTTCGAGGAGTCTCGCAAGCACTCGAGTGAGGGTGGTTCCTCCTCTAACATGACCACCCCTCCGCAGAAGCGCCGCATCTGGGTACCAAATGGTGCTGTCACTCGGGCCCATACGCCCAAACTTCTCCAGGCTTCGCTCCCCGCCCACCCAACCCTGCTCAGATGCATGATCAAAGGGCTTCGATGGGGCAGCCAAGGCCAGGGCCTCCTCGTGTCGTCACATGCTACAAGTGCAAGCAGACGGGGCACTACGCCGACAAGTGCACGCAGAGGCAGCTACCTCCACCACCACCTCGTCCTAACACAAACCAGGCAATGGTGCGCGCTCCCCCGCCTAAGGCCTTCAATTCCAACAACAGGCCTGTCGGGAGGACCGCAAGGGTGAATCATGTCAAGATCGACAAAGTTGAGGAAGCTCCTGACGTCGTTCTCGGTACATTTCCCGTAAACTCTATTCCAGCTAAAGTGTTGTTTGATACCGGAGCATCACATTCTTTCGTGTCAAAGATCTTTGCGACAGCAATTAAACTCCCTTTTGTTGGTTTGGGTTCCCCGCTAGTGGTCAACTCCCCTGGAGCAACTATGCAAACGTCCAAGATCAGTCACAAAAATCAAATTCTAATTGGAGGCCACATATTCCTTGCTTCCCTCATACTGCTTGGCAATTCTGACATTGATGTCATTCTTGGTATGGATTGGCTGAAGGCCAATAAAGCAAGGATTGACTGTGCTCAAAAGTCAATAACTCTGCCCCACCCTTCTGGCCAGATAATCTATTCTCCACATGAATCAAGTTCCATTCAGCTATGCACCCTCGATGCAAAACCTCTACCTTCACTTGAAAATGTTCCGGTGGTTTGCGACTTCCCTGACGTCTTTCCAGAAGAGTTGCCAGGAATGCCTCCGGATAGAGCTGTTGAGTTCGTGATCGAACTTGAACCAGGTACTGCTCCAATCTCTAAGCATCCCTACAAGATAGGAACTTCCGAGCTGAAGTTGTTGAAGGAACAAATTGATATGTACATGGAAAAAGGTTACATTCAACCTAGTTCCTCGGCTTGGGGTTGCCCAACTCTGTTCGTTGCGAAGAAGGATCACACAAAAAGACTCGTTGTTGACTATCGTCCTCTTAACGAGAAAACCATCAAAAATAAGTATCCAATTCCTTGTATCGATGATCTTTTTGATCAACTTGCTGGAGCCTCAGTATTCTCCAAGTTGGACTTGAGAATGGGTTACCATCAAATAAAGATCAGAAAAGAGGATATTCCAAAGACAGCCTTCACCACTCGCTACGGTCTATATGAATTCACCGTCATGTCCTTTGGTCTCACCAATGCACCGGCGACCTTCTCTCGACTCATGAATTCTGTCTTCCATGAATACCTCGACAAGTTCGTTGTGGTATATCTTGATGACATTCTTGTCTACTCAAAATCCGAGGAAGAGCATGAAGAACATCTTCGTCTAACTCTCATGAAGCTTCGCGAGCATCGTCTCTATGCCAAGTTCTCCAAATGTGAGTTCTGGATTTCAGAAGTTGCTTACCTTGGTCATGTCATCTCTGCCAAGGGCATAGCCATTGATCCAGAAAAGGTTAAAGCAATTGTTGATTGGAAACCTCCAAAGACGGTGAAGCAAGTAAGAAGTTTTGTTGGCTTAGCTAGCTATTGTCATCGCTTCGTCCAAAACTTCTCCAAGATTGCCAAACCTCTCACTGACCTCACAAAGAAGGACAAGAAGTTCGTCTGGTCTCCACAATGTGATGAAAGTTTCAATCTCCTGAAGTCTAAACTCACTTCTACACCAGTTCTGGTTGGCCCAGATCCTTCCAAACATTTCCAAATATTCTGTGATGCTTCTCTCCAAGGTCTAGGTGCAGTTCTTATGCAAGAACGTCAAATTGTGGCTTATGCTTCACGTCAGTTGAACACACATGAGCTCAATTATCCCACTCATGACCTTGAACTTGCAGCAGTTGTGTTTGCCCTCAAGAAATGGAGACAATACTTGTTGGGTAATCGCACTGAAATCTTTTCCGATCATAAGAGTCTGAAGTATATCTTCACTCAACCAGATCTAAACCTCAGACAAAGGAGATGGATTGAAAAGATCAAAGACTTTGATCTTACCATTTCTTACACTCTAGGCAAGGCTAATGTTATGGCCGATGCTCTCAGTCGCAAGTCGTATTGCAATAATCTCATGATCATGGAAAGCCAACCTCCTCTTCATGAAGAATTCCAGAAGCTGAACCTTGGTTTTGTTCCTCGAGGCTATCTTGCAAACTTGACAGCCAGTCCAACTCTCGAGGACAAGATTCGTTCTGAACAACTTCGTGATGCTAAAATCAAGAAGATTGTAGAACACATCAAAGCAGGCAATGAGAAATTTGAATGCTTCTCAATTGATGACAAGGGAACTGTATTCTTCGAAGGACGCATTGCAGTTCCTCAAATTCAAAATCTCAAAGATGTCATTCTCAAGGAGGCTCATGAAACTCCTCTCTCCATACACCCTGGAAGTACAAAGATGTACCAGGATCTCAAGACACTGTATTGGTGGCCTAGCATGAAACGTGAAATTGCTTAATACGTTTCTGAATGCGACGTTTGTCAACGTGTTAAGGCAGTTCATCAGAAAACAGCCGGTCTTCTCCAACCTCTGAAAATCCCTGAATGGAAGTGGGACATGATTGAAATGGACTTTGTCACTGGTTTTCCAAAGTCCAAGAGGGGCAACGATGCAATCTTCATTGTCATTGATCGACTCACTAAAGTCGCTCACTTCTTTCCTGTCAAAGAAACAATCTCAGCTAGTCAGTTAGCAGAGCACTACACAGCAAAGATTGTTCCTCTTCATGGTGTTCCATTGGAAATAAGCTCAGACCGTGGAAGCATATTAACTTCTCATTTCTGGAAAAGCTTTCAAGAAGCCTTGGGCACCAAACTGCTGTTCAGTACAGCCTATCACCCTCAGTCTCAAGGGCAAGTCGAAAGAGTCAATCAGATTCTCGAGGATATGCTCAGAGCATGTGGTATCTCTTTTGGCATGAAATGGGAGGAATGTCTTCCATATGCTGAATTCTCATACAACAACAGCTTCCAGGCAAGCCTAGGCATGGCACCATTTGAGGCTCTCTATGCCCGCAGATGCAGGAGTCCAATCAATTGGTCTGGAGCTGGTGAACGTTCACTCTTAGGCCCTGACATTGTTAATGAGGCCGAAGAGAAAGTTCGCATCATTCGTGACAATCTCAAGATTGCTCAATCTCGTCAGAAAAGTTACTATGACAGCAAACACAGGGACATGGTCTATGCAGCTGGTGACAAAGCATATCTCCGTGTAACTCCCCTCAGAGGCACTCATCGTTTTGGTGTCAAAGGAAAGCTTGCACCAAGATATATTGGTCCCTTCAACATTATCTCAAGGCGTGCAGGAAATGCCTATCGTCTTGAACTTCCAGAAAAGCTATCCAAGGTGCACGATGTGTTTCACGTGTCACAGCTCAAGAAATGCTTCAAAGATCCGGGTCGTGCAGTTGATCATGATTCAATTGATCTGCAAGAAGACCTCTCTTATGAAGAGCATCCTGTTTGAATTCTCGATGAGACCGAGCGCAAAACTCGCAACAAGAACACCAAGTTCTTAAAAGTGCAGTGGTCTCATCATTCCGATAAAGAGGCAACGTGGGAGACCGAAGAGGATCTTCGCAAGAAGTATCCGGACCTTTTCTCTTCTCAGTAGGAATCTCGGGGCGCGATTCCTTCAAGGGGGGGGGGGGGCGTTTTGTAACATCCCAAGTATGAAAAACACCCTAGAATGTTTGCTTTTTGTTTAAATTAAGTTTGCATCATTCCATCATGAGTTTTGCATTTGTTTCAATTGTTTTCCATTTGATTTTCAAACAAAAATTCAAATCCTTGTTTCATACTTGTTCTGTTACAATTTTTCAAATGAAACATTCAAATCAAAACATCCAATTGTTTCCAATAAACTTGAAATTCCAAACTTTAAACTTGCTTAAGTTTCAATAAGTCAATTATTGCAAATTTCACTCAAATTCATTTGAATTTCAAACAGCAACAACAATTTAAAATTTTGAAAAATAAAACTTTGCACAACTGGGCTTTTGCAATAAATAGCTAATAAAAATTATCACCAAATTTTTTTCCACCCCAACACCCTATCCTTTTCCCTCTTTTCTTCCTACACAAAATAGGGTGAAAAAAAAAATAGAAAGAAGAAGCAAAAAAAAAAGGGGGAGGGCAGGCCAGCCCACTTGGGCTGAGCCCACCACACCCCCACAGGCCCAGCCCCCACGACAATCTGTCGTCTTCCTCCTCTGTACGAAGACAGAGGAGGGGCGACCTCCCCCACCGAGCAGAGCACCTGCTCCCCCTCCTCCTCTATTTCTACCCCTTCTCCCCTTCGAAACCCTAGCTCTCCTCTCACCTTTGTTCCTCCTCAAGCCGCCGCCACCTTCTCCCTTTTCCCTCTTCCTCTCCCTGTCCGATTTCTTCTCTGAACCTTACCACCTCCATGGCCGGTTCTTGAAGCTCCAACCGCCGCCGCTACGCTCGCCGTCGAGGCTCCCTCACCCCGGGAACGGAACCGGGAGGGTTCCCTCTCCCCTTTTGCTGAAGGCGGCGTGGACCGGGAGGGTGCCAGGCGACCGCGCCGTCAAGCTTTTTCCGCCGCCAAGCTCCGTTCGCCGCCATCTCCTCTTGTCGCCGCACCCGCTCGAGCCCGCGGTGAGCACTCCCTGTCGCCCCTCTCCCTCTCCCCTCTGCTCCGCGGGCCACACGCGCCCAACGCCCCGCGCACCCCCGTCGCCCTCGCCCAGCCTCGAGCGCCTCGCCGTCCGATCGTCGCCGTCGTTTCCTGTTTCCCGATCTGGTGCAGTTAATTGAATTTGGTTCAGTTTCGACAGTGGCCGAAACGCCACCTCAAAAGCCCGCGCGCCCGTTACCTATCACAAACGGATCAGCACCCCAGTGGCTAGCGCAGCGCACACACGCAGGAGGGCGTGGGTTCGATCCCCCCCCCCCCCCCCCCGCGCGGTTTAACACCCTTTTTTTATTTTCTTTTTTTTCAGATCCAGAACAATTTCCTAATCGCACACAAGTCCCTGTAGATATTTTTCCTAGTCCCTCTAATTTAATAAAATGGCAGAACACACCCTATACTTTGAAATTGCATAACTAATTCATTATAAATCCAAATTTAATAATTTAAATATGTTTTCCACACCAAATTAAATTCTCTACCTAAATATAAACTTTGATTACTGTTTTGAATATTTTAAATTGGTGAAATATTTGAATCCTTGTTTAATTCATTTAATTTTGCAAAATTCATAACTTGGGCATAAAAATTCCAAATTCAACAAATAAAATATGTTTTCTATACCAAATTAAATTCTCTACATGTTTAAACCATTTGCATACTGTTTTGAACATTTCAAATGGTTTCAAAAATTCAAATTCAAACAACTCTTTCAAATTTGGTCAAATTCATAACTAATTCAAATTTAATTCAAATGACACATGTAAAATATGTTTTCCATGCAAAATTGAATAAGCTTTCCAAATATAAACTTTGTTTTCTATTTTGAATAACTTAAATTGCTGAAAACAACTGTTTATTAATTAATGCATTTAAAATTGTCAAATTAATAATTTGCTCATTTTAAATCCATTTTCAACAAATGAAATATGTATTCCATCTAAAATTTGGTGTTCTATCCAAATATGAATTTTTGTTATCTGTTTTGAACAATTAAAATGGGTGAAAACAATGAATGTTTGTGTAACTCATTTAAGAAGCCAAATTTCATAACTTAATAAATAAAAATTTCCAAACTTGGTAAACAACATTTCAAATTGAAGCTATTATTGTTTTCTTATTGTTTTCCTCATCTATGCATCATTCTAATCAACTTTCACATGATGGTTATTTGTAGATCATTAATCCAACCTTAATTCATGGGCTTTCCATATGCAATCCAAATTGCATATAGGTCCATTTAATTATGTTACCATGTCAACTAGCTTAACTTTGATGCATCAATTAAATTGTCATGCATCATTCCATGTTTGTGCATTATGCCATGTTATTGATTGTTTGTCTCTCTGCGTTGTTTGTTTGCTTCTTCTCGAATAGACGACGACGTTGAGACAGACGAGGTTTACGACACTACTTCAGAGGAGTTAGCCCAGTACCAGGCTACTGAGTTTGCAGGCAAGTATTCACTCACCTGAACCATTGTGTCCTTTCCACACTGGATATCGATACTTTCCGTTGTCTATCCTGCTAGCCTTAAGATTCGTTGCTTGTGTTCCGATCCTATCACATGTTATCCTGTAACCCTGATATAGCCTATCCTCCACACCTATAACCCTGTTGCTTGTTGCCTGTGTCTTACTAGCATACTTAGGGTTGTTTATGCTCGAGTCTGATGTCCGTTATTTCTTTTACCATATGTATTATGTTCTGGGGGCTCGATGTTTAAACAACAACCTGTTAATGTTTGAGGTAATGCTAATTTGATGATAAGGCACCGGCAGGAGGCCGGGTATGGTTTTGAGGCCTGCTAGTGTCGAACTCAGGAAAAGTTCTTGTCCTCTGGATCCATGTTGAGCGCGCTAACCGCATGTGGGAAGCGTGTATGGGCGCCCCCCGCAACTCTGATTCAATTTGCATCTCGTCCAAATCGCCACACTTAGTTCGGGCTTTCCATTTGATGCACTCATATGCAGGTACGAACCCTCGGCGCCAGGGTGGAACTTTTGTAGTCGGCATTTAGAGCGGCGTGGTCTTCCAGTGCTATGAGGGTCCCCCTTTTCTTCGTGGGGGCTCGATTAGCCGCGCACGCACAGCACGTGGTTCTTTGGGCTTGATGCGAAGAAGAGTTGGGTTGTGTTGAGTGTTTCGCTTGGTGGGTTTGATCCCCGTCTGGCGGGATATTCTTACGTGTACGGCCAAATTGGTGCACCCCTGCAGGGTTAAATCTTGTCGAGAAGCCGTGTTGTCCGCGGTTATGGATGACTTGGTGATAGGGCTGGCTAACAAGGATTAGACAACTTACACCTAATTGATAATAATTTGACTAGTAATAGGCTTATTGACACTATAACTTGAACCTTCATTAATCCAACTGTGTGAGTTATTCTCGGATTGCTTCTTTGGATAAGGGGCGAGATCCAGGATGGGTTTGTTTGAGGATAGTGGTAGTTGGTTCCGATACGCTATCTTACCCCATTCTCTTAGCCGGATGTTGTAGCGTGTCTCTGTAGTTGGTTAGAACAGCCCGCTGCCGCATCTTTGTATCACCTATCTTCCGTTGAACCCAAGGCATCTGTACTTGGTGTTGACGGGTACACTTTGGTATCTTGTGCGTCTTGCTTGCCAGTACTCGTCTGTACTGACCCCTTTGGGGCTGCGTGTTCTGCAGACTACGTTTCCGAGGATCCCCATGGTGGCTACTACGTGGAGTATGACGAGGCTGCTCACGAGTAGATAGCGGACCCGGGCAGGATCCGAGACTTCGTGGATGGGCTCCGTCTTTTCGTTTCCGGCCTCTTAGGCCTATTTGGATCTTGTATGTACTCAGACACTTTGGATGCTTCCGCTGTGATGTAATTATGACTTGTTGGGACATGTGTCCTCTGGATGATTGTATTTGCTATCTCTGCTCTAGTGAGAGCTATTTGCCACTTATTTCTATTTCTTTGTGTCTTAGAGATTTGTTGTGATATCACTTGTTCAAATGCCGTTGACGTACCATGTGTGTATGTTATGAAGTACGTCAATGGAAGTAGTCGGATTTCTATGGGATGGTTTACGCAGACGATGAATAGTAGAGGATGGTTGTCACACGTTTACGTGTTGGCCTACTCATATTGAGATGCGGGTGCCGGTATGCCCCGTAAGCCATTTATCTACTGTTTAGCGGGCTGTGAGTATCCTCTAGAAGTCCGGGTACGACACTAAGTGTGGAAAACAATGCCATTATGTTATTCCACACTCATTGATGGACAAGGCAAGAGGAGGGCGCCCACAAAGAGGATCTATGCGCCATATAGAGTCCTAGTAGTGTTAGGATTGGTTTGTATACCAATTTGGCCGCACCCCCTTCTATGGGGTCGGTTTGTATCTATTGTGAGTCGGTTTGGGTTGTGTCCACCCAAACCAGGATTCCTAGTCCAAGTAGGATAGGTTGCTTGCGCAAGGGAACCCCCCTTGTGGCCGCACCCCTCTCATATATACCCCTTGGGGCGCATAGGAGAGGTTAGACTACGTTAAAACATTAAACCCTAGACCTCTAGATTGAATCAGCTTGTAAGCCTTCATCTGGAAGTTCATCTGCAAACTTTACGTGTTACCTGCTGTTCCACTGGGAATAAGACATTATAGGACCACTTGTAGTCGGTGGATTAGTTGTGCAAGAGTGTGGAGTTGAGAATATCCTCGGGGTTGCTATCTTTTGCATTGGCATCAGGGATCAGCCGGGAGAGTTCTTAGTGGCGCACTAGTTATTATTCAGAAGTTATCTGTGAGTTCACTGAGAAGATTGGGCCACCCCTTATCACTTAACCAATGCCCGAGTGATAGAAACATGTAGGACGAGGATGTGTTGTTGCCACTAGGGAGCAAATATCGGTGTTCTTGTCTATGGATGATAATTATTTCTTACATTAAGTATTGTTGTTAATGCATTTGTCTATTGCACACAAGAATCACTTCATTGCTACAACTTAATACAAGTGAGATTTGATGGATTTTTGTCTCAATGTGGACTTCTAGTAATAGATGATGTCAGATGACGGTCTATTTATCTTGACGTAATGCCTATAATGTTAGAACCCGTAAACTATATTTTTTCACAATAGTATTATTATACGCTTATGTTTTGTCAACTGCTCAGCTATAATTTGTTCACCCAACATGTTTATTGTTCTTAGGAGATACACGACAAGTGAAATTATGGCCCCCGATCCTATTTTCCTTATTGATTACAACCTTGTTTACTTTCTTTCATCATCATTTGCTCGATGTTCCGTTTTCATTCAATATCATCGAACAATTCGATACAGTTAATTATCTAGTTTTCAGCAAGACAGGAAGATTGACAACCTTCTTGGAAAGTTGGGAGCAAGAGAGAGAGATAGAGAGATAGAGAGAGTGTGTGTGCAGGTCCATGCTTTTTGAAGCACCAGAAAACAAGCAACCTACTGAGAGACTTCGAAATCCTACTGGATTGATCACCCTATTTCCTTCACTGGGGGAAATTTTCTGCTGGAGTACATCATACCTTCCTCTTGGGGTCTCCCAACAGGTGTGTGATTTCACGCCATCAAGCTATATTTCTAGCACCATTGTCGGGGACTTCAAGATTTCAGCTAGGGGAGCTACACACTTCCACTTTATCTTTTTTTGGTCTTGCTTAGTTTACTTTTATTTAGCTTTGTTTCTCTTATATCAAAAATCCAAACAAAATAGTTGTCTAGTTTTAAGTATTGTTTGCTCTGTTAGTTTGCTTTTACCTGTGTTTAGTTTTCCTCGTTATCTTGTTAAAACGCCTCTTCCTAAATTCGCTACGAAGGATCCGGATGCAGGAAGTGGTTTTAATATTTGGAGAAATAACATCGAGGAATTCCTCAATCATGTTAATGGGCTTCGTGACCTTGATGAAAAATCTATAGTTGAGCTCACCCATAACTATGAAACTGCTGTGGGTTCTCTAGTTGCTACGATAGAAGCTAGATTCATAAATCCCAATCCCATGTTGCAACAAATTCTTTTTAAACTAGGGAGTATGGAGAGAGGATAAGAAAAGAACTTTGTTTTAGAAACTTCGCTTACGGAATTTAAAGATGTGTTGTTGAGGCTAGGAAAGTTTTTACTCATTAGAAATTGCTTGGTTATGGTCTAGCGTTTTAACACACCATGAGAACTTTGGATATTAAAAGGTTGAAATATATAGGTAAAACTTAATTTGAAACATACCCATTCCTTTCAAATTTCTAGCAATTTCGGATGCCCTAAAGAGCAATTTTGGTTGGATTGTTCCCGAGAACCCCTTTGATAAAAATAGTAAACCTAAAAGAAATCAAAAAGGGGATTCTGAGCCATGTGTGTGAAAAATACAATTCTTATATGATGACTTTGCGGGTCTTGATTTGAATTATTCTATTGATAATACTTGATTCTTGCTTTATGCCTAGCTAAAAGGCGATAAAGAAAAGCGTTTGTGGGAGCCAAGCCACTTTTTTTATGTTTTATTTTGTTCTCTGTGAGTATTTGAAGTTGTTATACCTTTAACAACCGCGCTTTATACTTTTATTTCTTTGTTGTGCCAAGAATAATCTCTATTTGAGAGAAAGTCCAACTTTCTATTTTCTGTCTACATTTTTGCGCCTCACCAAAAAAAAATTGTATCCCTCTCTCAGACAATGTGTGATACAATCCTGAAACAAATCATGAGGTTGACCCAATTTTTTTATCTAACTATCATTAGTATACCGGTTTTTTATTTGAGCTTCGTAAGTGCCTCGAAAAAAATCATATTTATAGTCAGTTCTATTCTGACAGATTTCTGCCTTTGTTTGCATTTGCCTCTTAATTTTTTTTCCTTTTTTGCGTTCTCTTGATCGGGGGAGCTTTAAGAGAAGTTTTGACAGTATCTAATGCTTAAATTGAGTGTTTGTCTTGTGTTTAAACTGAACCAAGTGGATTTATTTATTTGATGCACTAACCACGCTGATGAAGATTTTGAGAAGTTTTGTATGAAAGAAGTTTTCAAGTGTAAGGAGAGGAGGATGATATGAGAAAATGAATGATGGAAAAAAGCTCAAGCTTGGGGATTCCCATGTCACCCCAAGAAATATCCAATAAGTACAAGTGTCAAAGCTTGGGGATGCCCAAGGCATCCCCTTCTTCATCAACAAAATTATCAGGTTATCTTTCAAGACACTATATTTTTTATTACTTCACATACTATATGTTATTCTTGGAGCATATTTTCATTTTGCATTCTGTTTTTTTTTGCTTTATGGTCATAATTAGTTGGATCCTAGCATTTATTTTTTAAGATAAACACACTCCATTATTTTTTTTAGAACACTCTAGTTTTTACTCTTATTGCTTTAAGAGTGTAGAGTTTTTGCTGCTGTTATTAGCTCCTGTTTTCTTTGCTTATTTTGTTTAGAGCTTGTTTTGTTTGCTATATTAGATATGATTAGCTCTTTGTTCTTTATTGAATAATTTTTATAGAGTTCTTTCAAGTTTCTTGGTGATTGTTTGGACTGAAAATTATCATGCTTGTGGTAGTGGTATGAGAAGAAACTGCATAATCTTGTAGATCATTAAATTGTTTCACTTGAATCATTGCTGTAGTTTTGAGATATTAATATGCTTAATAGGTACACTTGCTGGTCTAGGAAAGTAAAAAACAATGAATGGTTAGTCTAAAAGCTTGAAACCGTGCCACACTCGAATAATCAGTTGATACCATGATTTTGTATGACTTTCATCGTGGATGGCAACGATGACAATTTTTGTTACGCGCTAAGGTCGAGACAGCTAACAGTGACTTGTCATTGCCACAGACCCTCTTGGAGTAATATTCATTGTGTCTTGCAAGATCATATGCTAGTTGTAATCTTTAAACTGGTGAGTTCCTTTTTACTCAACTTAAGGTGCGGTTTTCTGCCACTTCCACTAACCATATTGCTTTCACGAGTGCACTGCCGGATCTCGAAATGCGTACCGTTTAGCTTTCATTTAATGAGTTTATTAATTAGCTACCGTACAGATCTCAACGCATGGATAATGTTTAGTTTGAAAAGTTATTCCGTGAGAGAAGGGATTGGGGCGCATTCTGTTTTGTCTCCTTATAAATACCCTGCAATCATCAACACGTCCGTTATTTTCTCACAACACCATCGCCGGCAGTATCAACAAGATCTCGAAGTGTGCATCTCATCCGGCGATCGTCGGCAGGTTCAAGCTGATCGTTTCTTGCACTTGGTGCAAAATTCTTTGCATTGATTTGTATAATTAAGTTGCCTTATATCTTCTTCCGTTTGCTACATGCAGTTAAGAAACCCGGCGGCTGTGATGCTCGTTGACGCAGACAAGATCCTGCGGGCGTGTGGATGGAAAAACCATACGGCCAGCAACAACTCAACACCATGGACGAGTTGCTGCCGATAATGGCGATGACATGCAGGAAGTGGTGGCTTGCTGATGAAGACGACATGCGGCGGCTCGACGACGGAGATGACACACGACAGACGACGGCGACTACAACGGCCAGCGGCTACTCGACAACTGACTGACATGCCACCGCCGACGATGAAGCTGACATATGGCCTACGGCGACGACTCCATGACGGAGACAACATGCGGCCACCCACGAAGACAGCATGGCGGCAGCTCGACGACGAAAACGGCATGCCGCGTTCATGCATTATGTACTCTAGTTAGTAGCTTAGGAAGAGCGATTATTTTTCCGGGAGCATATACCTCCTTAGATTTGGTATATGCTCAATAAAATACTATCATCGATTGATCGTTTTTGCTAATGTATGTATTTAATTAGCTGTATCCCTCTTTCTAATCTCTATGCATGTAACTGGGATTTCTCAAACTCGTGATCTTTCCGATGTATGCTACTCCCTCCGTTCCATATTAGATGACTCTCAAATAGATGTATCTAGTACTAAAATATGTCTAGATGCATCTATGTGGGAGTCATCTAATTTGGAACGAAGGGAGTAAGGGCATCTCCAGTCGTCCCCCCCAGAGCCCCCCAGGATGCAAATTAGCGCCGTTTTTGGCGAAAAGCGCCGTTTTTCCACCAGTCGACCCCCCCAGGACCTGAAAAAGCGCCGTTTCGGTGGAAATTAGCGCCGCCGCCCCCAGGCGGAACCCAGCCTGTTGGGTTCGGCCTGGGGGGGGGGGCGGCGAGAGGAAAAGCGCGCGTGGGCCAGCGCTGTCGGCGAGGGAGAGCTCTTTTTCCACTTTCTCCCCCCCCCCCCCGAATCGTCTTTCCCACTCGCTCGCCCTCGCCGTCGCCGCCCCGCCCCCGCAGCCCACGCAACCACCGTCGCCACCATCGTACGACAGCGAAGAGACAAACCACCGCCCGGCTGGTCCACCACATCGTCGCCGCCGTTCGAGCACGTCTCCGTCGCGGAGGAGGCTGCGCCCCAGTGAGCCGCGTCCACCGCCCGCAAGGTGTTCGACGCTCTGTCCGAGCCATGGACTCCGACTCCGAGGAAATGCTCGCCGAGCTATTCGACGAGGAAGACCAGGCCGCCATCGACGACGAGGATCACCTGGTCGTCCTGAGCTGCCTGGCCGCGTTGCTGGCCCAGGACGCCGCGCCACGCCGCGCTGGATCGAAGCCCGGTCGCCGGAAGAGCAGGCCGAGGCAGCGGTACGAGGGCTACTGCATCCTCTACTCCGACTACTTCGCCGAGGATCCTACCAACGACGAGAAGGTGTTCCGGCGTCGTTTCAGGATGAAACGCACGCTCTTCCTCAAGATCATGCATGCCATCCGGGAGTTCGACACCTACTTCAAGTTGAAGAAGGACTGCACCGGCACGGTAGGGTTTACCTCTATCCAGAAGTGCACGATGGCCATGAGGTTGCTTGCATATGGTGCTCCCGCAGATGCACAAGATGACTACCTGCGCATGAGCGAGTCCACGGCCATCGAGTGCTTGAACAAGTTCTGCCGGGCAGTGGTTGCAGTTTTTGGCCCAATATACCTGCGATCACCCAATGCGCAAGACACTGCTCGTCTCCTCGCAGAGAATGAAGCAAGAGGGTTTCCTGGGATGCTTGGCAGCATCGACTGTATGCACTGGGCATGGAAGAACTGCCCATTTGACTGGCAGGGGATGTACAAGGGAAAGGAAGGAGAGTGCTCTGTGGTTCTCGAGGCCGTGGCTTCGTACGATCTATGGATTTGGCATTCATTCTTTGGTATGCCTGGAAGTCACAACGACATCAATATCTTGCAGTGCTCGAATGTCTTTGCCGATCTTGTCGAAGGCCATGCCCCCCTGTGAACTATGAGATCAATGGACACCAGTATACAAAGGGATACTATCTTGCAGATGGTATCTACCCCAAGTGGGCAACATTTGTGAAGAGCATCTCCAACCCTATCCCAGGAAGCGCAAAGCTTGGTTTTCCAAATGCCAGGAGGCTTGCAGGAAGGATGTTGAGAGGGCATTTGGTGCGCTGCAATCTCGATTCGCTGTTGTCCGGTACCCAGCTATGACTTGGTCGAAGTCCAACATGTGGGAGGTGATGCAGTGTTGTGTGATCTTGCACAACATGATCATTGAGAGTGAGCGGGATGACCCGGTGCCTGACAGTGAGGCAAACACACCATACTACCGGCAGGGCCCTCTTGCAGATGTTGATCACCAGGTGCCGGCATCATGGGCAGACTTCCTCACCAAGCGACAGGAGATTCGACACGCTGCAACACACCATGCTCTGCAGGATGACCTGGTGCAGCATTTGTGGGCGCGAAAGGGAAATGGCAATGTTGAGGAGGATGACTAGTCTGTTTTTTTTTCCTTTAATTTGTTGAATAATTTATTTGTGTGGCAAAACTCTATTTATTTGTATGTCAAAACTCTATTTATTTGGTGTGCAATTTTTCTATTGCCCAAATTGGGCCGAGTCGCCGCTGGGGGGGGGCGGCCTGGGTTCACGACTGGGAAACGCGCCCCCCCAGTTCCCAGAATAGCGCCGTTTAGCGCCGCGGCGCAAAAAAAGCGAGGGTTTTCGCGTCCTGGGAGGGCGCAACGGCTGGAGATGCCCTAATAGCCTACTACTTCGTCAATAAATGAAGTATATGGCCTACCCAAATTCAGTAGTATATATATAGCGTCATTTTCAGAAAAGTTGTATTATATACCCCTTTGTTTTGTGTGGCATATACCTGATGTAAATTGATAGGGAACGGGTGTAAAACATAGTCAGGTTCTAGCGAGTTGCCTGCCTTTTTTATGTGGCCATTTTTTTTTGTGTACACACGTTGGTTGGACACTCCTGATATTCATGTAACCATTGAAATATGGTATATACCTTTTCAGAAAGGTAGTATATACCCTCTCAAAAGAAGTATATACCTTTTGAAAATTTTAATATAAATCCCTTTTAAAAAGCCGACATATCCATGGCAAATTATACTCACCCATATATTCCAACTGTGCATATTGCACTTGATATATACTCCCTGGCAAAAAAAATGGTATATACTCCCTCATAAAAAAGGGTATAGACCCGGTTACAAAATAAATATATTTGAACGCCTAAGAAACTAACACGTGAAAGCAGAAAGAAAAGAAAAAGGGAAATCGTGCAGATCAAACGCACCCACGGACTACTTATCTTGAAGTTGAAGATGCATACGTGCTTGGATATATTGAATGCACTAGTAAAAGTGCACGTACACACACGTGTAATATTTTGATATTATTTGTTTTTTCAATTTTCACCTCGCTTTTAACCCCGGTTCTTGTAATCGATTAATGCAAAATCTCAAACATATAATTCGAACATAGAAAATTTATATTTTACAATACACAATTTTATCTAAAGTTGGAGAGATCATTGAGGTTCACTCCAATAAAAAATACTCAAGTGATCAAAACAAGTAATTAAAAATGACATGTACTTGCAACATATTAATTGAGAAAAATATATCACAAAAAAAATGTTTGACATGATACACAAAAGGTACTCAATTAGACAATTTCAATGAAAACTGTATTTAAAAGATTAGCGAACTACTCAACTTATTATTTATTTAGGGTATGCATTATAATCAAGTTGGTCCATCTTGTTAACTCGCTCTTGCGAGGAGAAATCATTTTTCATCTCCGCTCCTGAGAATCAGATAATTGAAAAAGTGTTTCCTTGAGAAATCTTGGTAAGAAATTGAGCCATCTTCAGTCTTGAGTTTGTTGGGGGCTGGTAGTTGAACATTGATGTACTCGTTGGCCGACTTGTGAGCATCCCTCCTGAGAAGTAAATCACTTTTAGCGCATCACGGTCAGCCATCCTACAAATCCTATGCATTGTAAAGAAACCTTTCATTAATGAAAATCTAGTTCGAAGAAATAAGGCATGCATCGATATGTACAATTCTAATGAACTTGAAAGCAAATAGATGATGCATTTGATAGGCGTCAAACCAAACCTTTGAAACGTGCTTCAAGTTAGAGCTGATCGGCCTGGCGTGGTGGAGCTCTGCTCGGAGTGCTATTAAAACCAGAGAGGTACAAGCCGTGTTGATAAGCTACTATTTTTTATGAAGATCCGATTGGTATGCTACGAAAAGAGAAGTTGAAGTTCCCCTCTTTAGTGAAATGAAACAAATACTCGATAATAGATGCTGATCTGTAGCGGACCTTTAAAATTACCACAAAATGTAAACTTGAGGATCCGTTACTCTCTTGTAAAGGGAAAAAATCCTTAAATACAGAAGCTGATAAGAAAATTGATTGCATCATACGTACCTGTGATCCCCATCTGTAGTAAAAGGAAACAAATAAACAATCATGACTGCTGATTTATAGGGCGCCTTAAAAAATCGTCACAAACAGGAAACCTGAGGGATCTGATCCTGTCTAGTAAAGGGAAAGAAATCCTTACAAACTGATGATGATGCACGCAAAAGAAAAATTGATTCCACAGATTTGTTTGTAAAAGAAAAATCCTTACAAACCTTAAGCAAAATAAAGTATCATCAGTGTACAGACTTGTTTATAAATTATATCAGCATTTCAAACATAGCCTATACAAACCTAAATACTTATTCAATTAGACAGCAGGGCACAAACCTAAATACCCATTCAATTATGTGACGAAAACCAAGTATTTTGTGCAATGACGTGCAAAGAGTTTTTCTGGGTATTTAATCATGGGTGAATACATGACAAGCTGAATATGTAGCACTGAATTGGTGTCTCTGAAGAAAAAGATAACGACATGATTTTTTGTGATAGGCAATGTGGATGTTCAGAAAAAATGTTATTTCCGATGCACCAATTCAGGATTAGCTGGGTCTGACCCTCAGCCAAACCAGTTTGTGGGATTATCAGCGTGGAGCCAATCATTTTAGAAGGGGTTGGCTACTGTTTTTGGGAGTGCCTCCTGATTACCGCACTGATTTTTATATTGCCAATGCTGTTAGTACCTTTGGAAGGTTCCATCACTGGCAGGCTACAGATCATCCGAAAGCAAAAACCCTTGATGCCTTGTTTACGTGAACTCAGCTAGTGGCATGCACTCTGGAGTTGATCTGGTCATCCCAATTTTAAAGCGAGCAAAGAGAAGACGGAAGAAAGTGTGCCTCGTGAAAAAAAAAAAATCAGAAACCTGAAGATGGCAAACCTGAAATTCCGTGAACAGGTGACGTGCAGGACGGCGCTGGCAGTTGGAGGTCAGCCGTCGCGGAAGTTCAGCCGGCGTGGAGGGGCCACCCCGGCGTGTAGCGCGTTCGCCGTTGAGGCGGCCGTCGTTGAGGGCGGCACGGGTCCGTGCTGGACGGATGGATGGACTCGAGCGGGTGGTTGGCGTCGGAGGCTAGGAGGGCTGAAGGCCAAGTGCAGGGCGGCGACGGTGGGAGGACAACGGCGATGGGGCGGGGAGGTGGCCGGGCGGACGCCGGTAGGCCGACGGCAAAATTTGCTGCGGGGCAGTTCGTTTTTTTTTTTAGATCGGGTGCCTGGATTAGCAAGGGGAGTGGGCAAAAATTGTCTGCCGTAATGTGTTGAGCCGTCAAAGACGGGGGTGATAGTATCCGTTAGATGTTTTGGTTTAAAGGCCCAGATTAATTAGATCTGACGCTCTCTGCCTTTTTATATTAGTGGTGATGTAGATAAGGTATGGGTTATTTGTGCGTTCAAAAGCTGGTCAATGCGATCCCTTAGCTGTAGGATCACAGGCATACGCATGCATGCGGGAGTTGTTGCATGCGTCGGTTTATCCTTTTTTTTTTTTAATAACGGGTTAGCATTTGGGTATACCAACCGATAGGACCCAATAAAACGTGGGAGTATGTACACCTGGGAGTATAAAATAGGTGTCCTATATATAGAGAGAGAGTGTGTGGATTTAGTATCATAGCAAACTGGTGTCGATGCAATCGGAACCGTTACTTTTCATCGAGATTGGCACCGCTGGCCAGAGAAGGAGCCATATTCTTTGATTTCAGAAATTTGCAATCTCAATGAGGCAAGTCCATGGGCTTCTTTCCATCTAGGAATGGACCGAATAGGTAGACTGATCTGACATGCATGCTCAGATGCCCAGGCACGCTTTGTGTACCCTACGATCTGATCCGAGCCGCGTGGAGCCGACGGAGCGGGAACTTGCGGTTACGAGAAAGCTAGGGGAGTTGTTGAACCAAGAAGAGGTGATGTGGCGGCAAAGGTCGAGGGTGCAGTGGCTGCCAGCCGGGGACAAAAACACTCGATTTTTTCACTTACGGGCAAGCCAGCGTCGAAAGAAAAACCGTGTGACTGAGCTGCTGAAGCCTGATGGCTCTACCGAAACTGATGAAGGGGCACTGGGTCATATGGCGAGTGCTTTCTACCATAATCTCTACACCTCGGAGGGGGTCTTGGGGATGGAGGGAGTCCTGGGGACGGTGCCGGTGAAGGTGGATGCAGCAATGAATTTGATGCTGGATGCCCCTTTCACCACGAAGGAGATAAAGACGGCTTTATTCGAGATGTATCCAACGAAGGCTCCGGGACCGGATGGCTTCCCAGCGCACTTCTTCCAGAGGAATTGGGAGGTTTGCGGTGGGGAAGTGACTAATGCTGTTTTACGAGTTCTTGCAGGTCAGGACAGCCCGGGAGCGGTGAACAAGACTTTCATCGTGATGATCCCAAAAGTGGCCAACCCGAGGGAGTTGGGTCAGTTTCGTCCAATAAGTCTATGCAATGTCGTATATAAAATTGCGTCGAAGGTGGCTGCAAACAGATTAAAGCAAGTGCTACCAGACATTATCTCCGAGGAACAATCTGCTTTTGTCCCGAGGAGACTGATTACGGATAATATCATTACGGCTTACGAGTGCTTACATTTTATGAAGCGTAACAAGGCAAAGAAACATCGGTCTTGTGCTCTAAAGCTGGATATGAGGAAGGCCTACGATCGGATGGAGTGGACGTACCTGGAGGCAATAATGCTGAAGCTGGGTTTCAGTTCTTCTTGGGTCGCACTCATTATGCGGCTGGTTTCGACGGTATCCTTCACGGTATTTTTTAATGGTGCACCACAGGAGGAGTTTCAGCCCTCTCGGGGGATCCGGCAGGGGGACCCAATCTCCCCATACTTGTTCTTGTTCGCAGCAGAGGGCCTCTCGTGCCTCCTAAAAACTACAGATCGATCATCAACGCTCAAAGGATTACAAGTGGCGCCTACCGCCCCGGCGGTTAACCACTTATTGTTTGCAGATGATAGCCTGCTGTTCTTCCAAGCAAGTGTGGAGGGTGCTAGGGAAACCAGAAATTTGCTAAGGAAATACTGTGATGCGTCGGGGCAAAGGATCAATATGGATAAATCATCGGTCTTCTTCAGCAAAGGATGTCCGGAGGAGTTAAGAGAAAGCATTAAAGGTGAAATTGAGGTCCAACGTGAAACTTTGAATGAAAAATATCTCGGGATGCCATCTGATGTGGGTAAATCCAAGAATGGTGTGTTCAAGTTCCTGAGAGATAGGGTTTGGAAGAAAATCCTTGGGTGGATGGAGCAACTATTGTCGGTGGGTGGAAAGGAAGTGTTGATTAAATCAGTAGCCCAAGCAATTCCTACCTACTCAATGCAATGCTTTAAGCTACCCCGTGGATTGTGCGAGCACATCACTTCCATGATTCGCAAATTCTGGTGGGGCAGTAAACAGGGCAAGAGGAGGGCCAGCTGGGTGTCGTGGGAGGCCATGATCCAACCAAAACACGCCGGTGGGTTGGGATTCAGAGACCTGGAGCTGTTCAACCTTTCCCTATTGAGTAAGCAGGCATGGAGAATTATCCAGGCACCGGATTCCCTTAGTGCAAGAATGCTTAAAGCAATTTATTTCCCCATGAGTGATCTGCTGAGTGCGGAGCTAGGCTCCCACCCATCCCTTGTGTGGCGTTCGCTGCTTGAGGGCCGAGATGCTCTCAAGGTGGGTTTGATCAAGAGGATTGGTGACGGCCGTGATACTTGGGCTTGGACAGAAAACTGGATTCCGAGGGATGAAAGGCTGCGTCCAATTGCGCCAAGGGAAGATGCTGCTCCAAGGCGAGTCGGTGACTACATAAACCATCACACTGCATCCTGGAATATTGGAAAGTTGAATAGGTATTTTTACCCGATGGATGTGGAGCGGATCCTGAACATTCCCTTGTGTACACGGGTTCAGACCGACTTTTGGGCTTGGCATTTTGAGAGGACTGGTATTTTTTCGGTTCGATCGTGCTACAGAGCCTTGGCCTCGACGAAACGTGCAAGGGAGAACTGGCTCGAGGGCTCCTCATCGGGATCGAACAGTGCAGCCGAGGGCAAGTTGTGGTCGAGGATGTGGAAGGTTCCAGTTCCATCCAAAATTAAGGTTTTTCTATGGAGATTGGCGAAGCATTCGCTACCAACAGAAGATGTACGACAAGTTCGGGGGATGGCACCTAATTCAGCATGCGGAGTTTGCGGCCAGAGGGATTCGTGGAGACATTCTCTCCTAGAGTGCAATATGGCCCGCTGTGTATGGGCTCTAACCAAGGAGGAGATTACGGAGCACATCGCGCTGGCAGCGGAACCTACCCCTAAGCAATGAATTTTTTCGATGATTGAAACGATGGATCATGATGATCTCATCTGCATGTTAGTCACGCTATGGGCAATTTGGCACGCGAAGAGGAAAGCGGTGCACGAGGAAATTTTTCAGAGCCCTATGGGGACTAAAATCTTTGTTGATTCGTTCCTCACCGAGCTCATGGTCTCCAATGAGCGCTCGCATGGGACTGGGGGACGGACTGCAACTGTGAGGAGTCAAGGCTGGATACCACCATCGCTTGGGAGTGTAAAAGTAAATGTCGATGCGGCAGTGGCTAAATCACAAGCTAAAGGAGCTGCAGCGGCAGTGTGTAGAGATGCTGATGGTATGTATCTGGGAGCATCGGTAATGGTGTACGAAGGTCTAATTGATCCGGGTTGCCTGGAACCTTTAGCCTGTCGCGAAGCCATGGACCTTGCAGAAGACCTGCACCTGGGAGCCATCCAAGTTGCTTCGGATGCGCTGCAGGTGGTGCAGGGGATAAATGGTGTTTTCTTGGGCACCTACGGAAGCATCATAAAGGAGATACAGGCGAGAAGCGAGAGGAGAAGAAATACTTCTTTCAGACACGAAGGGAGGGAGACAAACATCGAGGCTCATCGTCTGGCTCGTTTTGCCACTTCCCTGCCTGTTGGCAGGCATGTTTGGCTGCTCGCTCCGCCGAATGGGCTGAATTTCCATGTAATTCTGAATTCCAATGAGTAGTTCTTTGTGTAAACCTCAAAAAAAAAAAAAGCCCAGGCACGCGCGGCGTATATGGCATCTTAAGCTGGACACTTTAGAATAGGCTCTCACAGATATTAAAAAACGTACAGCGTGTTTCCTGGCTTTCTTCAGATATTTTGAGTCATTGACAGGCATGCTCACGGCTCACACGACACACGAGACACACTTACTACTACACGTGATCATGCGAAGAATCCGTGTTGTGTTCCTATCGTGAGACAGTTTTTTCTGCATATAGGCAAGAGTGCTGGTGACAGGGAGTAGTGTTCCATAGGGATTGCTATCGTGTGCTTGACGTGTAAATGTTTTGTTACTTCTGGTTCATAATAACAGAGGAGAAGTAAATGAGAATAGCAGACGTCAACAGGAATCTGGGGTGCCTGAGAGTTGTTCTCGAGTCGGGGACTAAGGGCATCTCCAGTCGTTCGGGCCCCCAGGTTTCAGATCGGCGCTTTTTAGCGATAGCGCCGGGCCGCACCAAAACCTGGGGGGGAGGGGGGCGATTTCACCAGCCGTTCGGCCGCCCAGAAAATAAACTGGCGATATCATTTGAAAGTTCATCTTCCCGTCCCAAAAAGTAGAGCCCTAGTTCGACGATCAGCAGCCATGGTTTCGGGCGATCATATTACAAAAAACGCCACAGGTGGGCGATCAAATATAGTCCAGATCGAATCACACAGACGGGCGCGCGCGGCGTGGGCAAACGTAGGCGATCAGGCAGAAGCGTCGGTCGGCGTCGGAGCAGGCGGCGAGCTCGGCCCAGCATCCTCCAGGTCGATGACGGCGTCGGAGTGGCCGGCGGGCGCGGCATCCTTGTCGACAACGGGCGCGTCATTCTCAAGGTCGACGACGGGCTCGGCATCCTTGTCGACGATGGTCGCGGCATCCTGCAGGTCAGCGTGCGGGCTTGTCGGCGCGGTGGTGTAGCTGGCGCCACCAGACGATGTCGGGGCCGGGGGCGTGCTGATGTCGGTCAGGATGAGGTTGCACTATGCCAGGAACCAAGCTCTCACCTCGGGGGTCATCGCGGCGGGGTCGCCGCCTGTGAGGAAGGCGAGGTCATTGTTCCTCTTCTTCGCCGCGGTACCAGTCCGGAGGAGGTCGATCTTGACCTGCGAGTTGGCCATGAGCGCCGCCCACCGCTGTTTGGAGACCCCGTCCCTCTTTACGGCCTGGGCCTGGGCGTCCGCGATGCAGGTCTCGATCGACGCCTGGAGCTTTGCCGCTGCCGGCGCGCCGTCCCTTGCCAACTTGGCTTTCTTGTGGCCCATCGGCGGACGCCCTTCGGACGCACCTGCAACCACCGCGTCGGGAACGTACTCCTTGCCCTTGCCGATCGACCGCCGCACCTCCGCCCACTTCTCGCACTTCTCGATGAGGACGAAGACGTGGAGGAACTTGAAGTTGGAGCCCTCGTCGTTCTTGTACGCCTCCAGCATCCGGACGATCTCCATCTTGCGGTTGGCGCCGCTCTGCGGCCTCATCGAGATCTCCTCCTGGATGCCGTGCCATTTGTTGCAGGACGCCTGGATGTTCGCCCAATGGTTCGCCATGGCCTTCTGGCCGCGGTCGGTGATGCAGCAGGCGTAGTAGGGGTCGATCATGCGGCGCTCGTCGTACGCCGTTTTCACCCGCTTCCAGTAGTTGTCGACGTGCTGATTCGCGCCGACGATCGGGTCCAAGCTGATCGTCTTCCACGCCTCGGCGAGGAGTACGTCCTCCCTGTTCAGCCACTTGATGCGAGGCTCGGCGGGGGGCAGGGGCACCTTGGGTTCCTTGCGGGGACGGCCAGGACCCCGGCGCTTTCGGCCATCGCCGGTCTGATCTGTCCCCTCTGGCACCACCGGCGTCTCGTTCACCTCGTCGTCTTCACCCTGCTCCTCCGTCGACTGCGTGCCGGAGCCTTCACCGTAGTCGCCACCGCCCTGCGCGAAGAACTCCCCGCTGTGCTCGAGGAAGCCTGGGCTCGCCGCCGCCGCCATCGAGCCGGACGCGATGATCTCCTCCATGTAGCCGCCGCCATCGAGCCCGGCGAGAATCGCACGGCGATGGGACGGGGAAGCTGCGTAGCCCGGCGCGGCACCATACATCATCGGCGGGTGGTAGGGGAAGGTGAGGTTGGGGTTGAAACCTCCCAGGGAGTCGCCTTCGACGAACCAGGCAGGCGGCGGGTGCGGTGACATGCGTGGCGACGGCGACGGCGCCTGCTTCCAGCCGGCGAACCTAGGGCCGAGAGGGCTCTTCTTCTTGGCGAGCGGCGCCGCGGCGGCGACCGGCGTAGGTGGCTTGTCCGGCGCGGTCTCCTCCTCCTCGTCCTCCAGCTCGTCTTCCTCGGCGGCGGCCTGCTCCTCCGCCTGCAGCTGCGCCATCAGCTGCCTCTGCCGCTGCGCTGCCTCCCTCCCCCGGCGCTTGATGTTGGCCGTTTCCAGGCGCGACCTCTCGGCGATCCACTCCTTGTTCGACATGACGGGCGGCCGCTCCTTTGGCGCCCTCGGCTTGCGCGGTTTCTTGGCCGGTTTGGAGGCCGCGGGAATGGATACGGCGGTGGCGGCGGCGGCGGCGCGGGGACGTGTAAATCGGGCGGGAGCCATGGCGTCTAGATCTCGGGGGCGGGGGGAAATGGCGGGAATGGACCGGGGGGAGAGGTACATGTGGGGGATAAGTGGAGCGAAGCGTCGAAAAAAGGGAGGGAAATCGTCTTCCGTCGCCGACAGGCGCGACCCACGCGCGCATTTCGCCCCCCCAAGCCAAACCCAGCGGGCTGGGTTCGGCCTGGGTTCGGCGGCGCCAAACGGCGCGAAAAACGGCGGAAAGCGGCGCTAAATCGGTTCCTGGGGGGCGACTGGTGCGAAACGGCGCGAAACGGCGCGAAAAACGCCTCTTGGGGGGGCTCTGGGGGGGACGGCTGGAGATGCCCTAAGAGCATCTCCAGCCATTTGCCCCCAACGCACCTGACGAAATCACTTGGCAGACTCAGCCGGCGAATTTTTCGGCCTGGGGGTGAACGTTTCCAGTCACACCCCCGGTTTCAGCAAACAAGCAGAAAAAGAAGACACGAATTCATACAGCTCCTTCCTGGTTCAAAAAAGGGGCCAGGTTCGGCGATCAACAAGCCAGAGTACTGTCACGACCCCGAACACAAAGGTATACATACTGTTATCACTACGGGAGAGCACATATTTCCCGTGTGCTCGATTCTTTACCGTGTGCATTTCATCGGGCACACGGCATTGATTTTCTTTGCCGTTTGTCGCACACGGTAAAGAAAAACGCACGGTTTAGTACAGAAAAAGACACACGGCAAAGAATCACACAGGGCAAAGATCAAGAAAAACACACGGTAAAGAGAACGCACGGCAAAGATAACTGCCACGTGGCCATTCCGTTGCGGACGGAACGGAAATTTTTCTTTAGTTCTTTGCCGTGTGCATGCACACGGCAAAGATATGTTTTTTACCGTGTGCATGCACACGGCAAAGAACTGACATTGAATACTACTTTTCTGTGCCCACGGGATTTTTTTTTTCAGTTCTTTGCTGTGTGCATGCACACGGCAAAGATTTTTTCAGTTCTTTGCCGTGTGCATGCACACGGCAAATATTTTTTCAGTCTTTGCCGTGTGCATGCACACGGTAAAGATTTTTTTTATTTTTTCTTCCAAAATAGCTTGTTAAATTTATAATTACAATATTTAATTTTATTTATCAATTTATAATAAATCCCCTTGTTTATTATGGCCGGCCCTAACACAACCAAGCAACTAGTTCCACATTTCTACCCTCTTTCGACGTCGTTACCGCGTGTTGCCGTATAAGTCCGGTAATTCTCCAGCGGAGGTAGGGTTTCACCGGAGGGGGGGTACGGAGCGTCTGGATCCCAACAGAAGCTAGGAGGTTCCATACCATGTTAGTATAGGTGTTTTGTGTGCTTTGAATGGCAATGATTGCACTCCGGGCTGTGGGCCGCTTCACCGGCATCCACTTCTCTCTCGTGAGTTTACACACGCTTATAGGGTGAAACTCCCGTATCGGACGAAACATCGTGAATCTTCCGAAGAGTTGTGTTCTAACAATGTGTATTGGGTTTCTATGGACTACCCTAACACAAACAAGCAACTAGTTCCACATTGCTACCCCCTTTCGACGCCGTTACCGCGTGTTTCCGTATAAGTCGGTATTTCTCCAGCGGGTCTAGGGTTTCACCGGAGGGGCGGCTACGGAGCGTTTGGATCCCAACAAAAGCTAGGGGGTGCCATACCATGTTAGTATAGTTGTGTTGTGTGCTTTGGATGGAAAATATTGCACTCCGGGGTGTGGGCCGCTTCACCGGCATCCACTTCTCTCTCGTGAGTTTACACGCGCTTATAAGGTGAAACTCCCGTATCGTACGAAACATCGTGAATCTTCCGAAGAGTTGTGTTCTAAAAATGTGTATTGGGTTGCTATGGACTACCCTAACACAACCAAGCAACTAGTTCCACATTGCTACCCCTTTTCGACGCTGTTACCGCGTGTTTCCGTATAAGTCCGGTATATCTCCAGCGGGTCTAGGGTTTCACCGGAGGGGGGCTACGGAGCGAATGGATCCCAACAAAAGCTAGGGGGTGCCATACCATGTTAGTATAGTTGTGTTGTGTGCTTTGTATGGCAAATATTGCACTCCGGGGTGTGGGCCGCTTCACCGGCATCCACTTCTCTCTCGTGAGTTTACACGCGCTTATAGGGTGAAACTCCCGTATCGGACGAAACATCGTGAATCTTCCGAAGAGTTGTGTTCTAACAATGTGTATTGGGTTGCTATGGACTACCCTAACATAACCAAGCAACTAGTTCCACATTTCTACCCTCTTTCGACGCCGTTACCGCGTGTTTCCGTATAAGTCCGGTATTTCTCCAGCGGGTCTAGGGTTTCACCGGAGGGGGGGCTACGGAGCGTCTGGATCCCAACAGAAGCTAGGGGGTGACATAACATGTAAGTATAGTTGTGTTGTGTGCTTTGAATGGCAATGATTGCACTCCAGGGTGTGGGCCGCTTCACCGGCATCCACTTCTCTCTCGTGAGTTTACACGCGCTTATAGGGTGAAACTCCCGTATCGGACGAAACATCGTGAATCTTCCGAAGAGTTGTGTTCTAACAATGTGTATTGGGTTTCTATGGACTACCCTAACACAACCAAGAAACTATTTCCACATTGCTACCCCCTTTCGACACCGTTACCTCGTGTTTCCGTATAAGTCCGGTATTTCTCCAGCGGGTCTAGGGTTTCACCGGAGGGGCGGCTACAGAGCGTCTGGATCCCAACAAAAGCTAGGGGGTGCCATACCATGTTAGTATAGTTGTGTTGTGTATTTTGGATGGAAAACATTGCACTCCGGGGTGTGGACCGCTTCACCGGCATCCACTTCTCTCTCGTGAGTTTACACGCGCTTATAGGGTGAAACTCCCGTATCGTACGAAACATCGTGAATCTTCCGAAGAGTTGTGTCCTAACAATGTGTATTGGGTTGCTATGGACTACCCTGACACAACCAAGAAACCCACATTTCTACCCCCTTTCGACGCCATTACCGCGTGTTTCCGTATAAGCCGGTCAGCGGAGGTAGAATTTCACCGGAGGGGGGCTACGGAGCGTCTGGATCCCAACAGAAGCTAGGAGGTGCCATAACATGTTAGTATAGGTGTTTTGTGTGCTTTGAATGGCAATGATTGCACTCCGGGGTGTGGGCCGCTTCACAGGCATCCACTTCTATCTCGTGAGTTTACACGCGCTTATAGGGTGAAACTCCCGTATCGGACGAAACATCGTGAATCTTCCGAAGAGTTGTGTTCTAACAATGTGTATTGGGTTTCTATGGACTACCCTAACACAACCAAGCAACTAGTTCCACATTGCTACCCCCTTTCGACGCTGTTACCGCGTGTTTCCGTATAAGTCGGTATTTCTCCAACGGGTCTAGGGTTTCACCGGAGGGGCGGCTACGGAGCGTCTGGATCCCAACAAAAGCTAGGGGGTGCCATACCATGTTTGTATAGTTGTTTTGTGTGCTTTGGATGGAAAATATTGCACTCCGGGGTGTGGGCCGCTTCACCGGCATCCACTTCTCTCTCGTGAGTTTACACGCGCTTATAGGATGAAACTCCTGTATCGTACGAAACATCGTGAATCTTCCGAAGAGTTGTGTTCTAACAATGTGTATTGGGTTGCTATGGACTACCCTAACACAACCAAGCAACTAGTTACACATTGCTACCCCTTTTCGACGCTGTTACCGCGTGTTTCCGTATAAGTCTGGTATATCTCCAGCGGGTCTAGGGTTTCACCGGAGGGGGGGCTACGGAGCGAATGGATCCCAACAAAAGCTAGTGGGTGCCATACCATGTTAGTATAGTTGTGTTGTGTGCTTTTGATGGCAAATATTGCACTCCGGGGTGTGGGCCGCTTCACCGGCATCCACTTCTCTCTCGTGAGTTTACACGCGCTTATAGGGTGAAACTCCCGTATCGGACGAAACATCGTGAATCTTCCGAAGAGTTGTGTTCTAACAATGTGTATTGGGTTGCTATGGACTACCCTAACATAACCAAGCAACTAGTTCCACATTTCTACCCCCTTTCGACGCCGTTACCGCGTGTTTCCGTATAAGTCCGGTATTTCTCCAACGGGTCTAGGGTTTCACCGGAGGGGGGCTACGGAGCATCTGGATCCCAACAGAAGCTAGGGTGTGAAATAACATGTAAGTATAGTTGTGTTGTGTGCTTTGAATGGTAATTATTGCACTCCGGGGTGTGGGCCGCTTCACCAGCATCCACTTCTCTCTCGTGAGTTTACACGCGCTTATAAGGTGAAACTCCCGTATTGGACGAAACATCGTGAATCTTCCGAAGAGTTGTGTTCTAACAATGTGTATTGGGTTTCTATGGACTACCCTAACACAACCAAGAAACTAGTTCCACATTGCTACCCCCTTTCGACACCGTTACCGCGTGTTTCCGTATAAGTCCGGTATTTCTCTAGCGGGTCTAGGGTTTCACCGGAGGGACGGCTACGGAGCGCCTGGATCCCAAAAAAAGCTAGGGGGTGCCATACCATCTTAGTATAGTTGTGTTGTGTGCTTTGGATGGAAAATATTGCACTCCGGGGTGTGGGCCGCTTCACCGGCATCCACTCTCGTGAGTTTACACGCGCTTATAGGGTGAAACTCCCGTATCGTACGAAACATCGTGAATCTTCCGAAGAGTTGCGTTCTAACAGTGTGTATTGGGTTGCTATGGACTACCCTAACACAACCAAGCAACCCACATTTCTACCCCCTTTCGACGCTGTTACCGCGTGTTTCCGTATAAGTCCGGTCAGCGGAGGTAGGGTTTCACCGGAGGGGGGCTACGGAGCGTCCGTATCCCAACAGAAGCTAGGAGGTGCCATACCATGTTAGTATAGGTGTTTTGTGTGCTTTGAATGGCAATGATTGCACTCCGGGGTGTGGGCCGCTTCACAGGCATCCACTTCTCTCTCGTGAGTTTACACGCGCTTATAGGGTGAAACTCCCGTATCGGACGAAACATCGTGAATCATCCGAAGAGTTGTGTTCTAACAATGTGTATTGGGTTTCTATGGACTACCCTAACACAACCAAGAAACTAGTTCTACATTGCTACCCCCTTTCGACGCCATTACCGCGTGTTTCCGTATAAGTCCGGTATTTCTCCAGCGGGTCTAGGGTTTCACCGGAGGGGCGGCTACGGTGCGTGTGGATCCCAACAAAAGCTAGGGGGTTCCATACCATGTTAGTATAGTTGTGTTGTGTTCTTTGGATGGAAAAGATTGCACTCCGAGGTGTGGGCCGCTTCACCGGCATCCACTTCTCTCTCGTGAGTTTACACGCGCTTATAGGATGAAACTCCTGTATCGTACGAAACATCGTGAATCTTCCAAAGAGTTGTGTTCTAACAATGTGTATTGGGTTGCTGTGGACTACCCTAACACAACCAAGCAACTAGTTCCACATTGCTACCCCTTTTCGACGCTGTTACCGCGTGTTTCCGTATAAGTCTGGTATATCTCCAACGGGTCTAGGGTTTCACCGGAGGGGGGCTACGGAGCGAATGGATCCCAACAAAAAGCTAGGGGGTGCAATACCATGTTAGTATAGTTGTGTTGTGTGCTTTGGATGGAAAATATTTCACTCCGGGGTGTGGGCCTCTGCACCGGCATCCACTTCTCTCTCGTGAGTTTACACGCGCTTATAGGGTGAAACTCCCGTATCGGACGAAACATCGTGAATCTTCCGAAGAGTTGTGTTATAACAATGTGTATTGGGTTTCTATGGACTACTCTAACACAACCAAGCAAATAGTTCCACATTTCTACCCTCTTTCGACGCCGTTACCGCGTGTTTCCGTATAAGTCCGGTATTTCTCCAGCGGGTCTAGGGTTTCACCGGAGGGGGGGCTACGGAGCGAATGGATCCCAACAAAAGCTAGTGGGTGCCATACCATGTTAGTATAGTTGTGTTGTGTGCTTTGGATGGCAAATATTGCACTCCGGGGTGTGGGCCGCTTCACCGGCATCCACTTCTCTCTCGTGAGTTTACACGCGCACTACAACAAAATCATCACGTAGAGACGACATATATAAGACGCATTTGTTTTCGTCTTTAGGATGGTCGAGCAGCCCATCACAGGGACGCTTTCTTAGACGTTCAACATAACGTCTCAAAAAGAATATTAATAAGCTGACCAAATAAAATAATTTTCTGATTTACGGGTGCGTAGGGACGAATCTTGAGACGTTTTGTAATGGGTCTCTACAATTAGCATTTTAGAAATGGACAAATTAATTTTGTATCGGCTCAAAATTCGCTACATTCCTGATATGCTTATGAGATACAAGGTCAATGAAAAGATCCAAACTTTTCACTATATTCTTAACTCTAGATCAATTCGTTCATCTCCAAGTACATAGATAAAATCACTAAAGCCCACATAAGAAAAACACCCATAAATAACAATGTACATGGTTATAAATACCAATTTACATGGTATGGGGATAGTACTCGTTTATATCTCACCGACAATTCACTTTGCCATGACCTTCCCAAAAAAAACTAACAATAACGACGTGGTCATCCGCGCCGGATACATCCCACACATAATTGGTTACGGTCGGATCACCGAGTAGCGAAAATACCGAAAACGATTATGAACACGGATACGAGATGAATACGTGACATATAAGATATAGAAACGTCCAACAATCATGATCTATAACGCATCCAAAATTTATTTATTTATTTTTTCCTGAATTTCTGTCACATTTTCTTTTCTGGCTGAATCTGGACTTATATTCTAAAATAATAATTATTTTTATTGTCACTAAAAACGGACAATATTTACCGCTTGAGAAAAATATCCCCACTCATTTTTCGTTTAAACACTAATTTTTCTAATTTTACCGCGTAAGAAAACAATTCCCACTTATTTTTTGTGAAAGAATTCTTTAATATATAGGGTTGCTCACATATCCCCCTGGCCTGCATCTCTCCAGCCGTCACAGCGTTTCTTGAACTGCTCATCGAAGATCGGATCCGCTGCCGTGTGGATCCGTCCAGGTTCGTTGCTCCATCAAATACTGGATCCGCTGCCGCGCGCATCCGCACATATTCGTGCTCCCTAAATACATCTCATTTAGTTTATATGTCAATCTAGGGCTAGCCGTGAAGGCGGCGCCGCCGGCTTGTGGACGACGGCGACGAGGTAGGTGTTGTTCCGACCTGCTGGTGATGCAGTGAGTTGTGCGTGTTTAATGGGTGGGTTGTTGACTGCAGGGTGACCCGTGAATCCATCATGTGCACAATCCCGGCAGCCTCCCGCACGTCGCCAATCCGCCGTTTCAGTTACCTCTCCGACTGTGTACATACTCTGTAGTTTGAATGCCAAGTGTTTGGGAAGATTACTGTGTGAGATTACTGCGGCATTTGGCATGAGGGTGTAGTGTTCAATCCATATTCTACGGCATCTCTGTCATCATTGCTGTTGCCACCGCTTCTAACGTCTCCCCTATCAGGTAGTATCACAACGAAACTGCAAAAAGGCACGTTCATTGTTCAGAATATGCTTCTCACCTTTTCTACTTCATGTACTCTTTTCTAGGCCATCATTCCCTATGACCCTATCTTATTTGTAGACCACACACCACACAACCGTGTGAAAGCAGGGTCGATGTGAATTTCAAGAAATTGACGAGAGGCGACACATATTTTAGTCATTCACTGTTCTTAGATCACAGGCAAGCAAACAACAGCAGCTAGCTACAAGTAACGCACATGATCATTTGTATTTCAGGCATGCGCATGTTAACCAGGAAATTTCAAAGTCTCTTTCACAGTATTTTTTTTAAAATAAAATCTTTGCCATGCTAGTTTGATTGTTTGATGATAAATTTTGAATCATTGATGTCATCCGTAATCTCTTGCCTTGTCTTAGCTATTTTTCATGAAGATAATACAGAAAGCTTTACTTAGACCTTCCGTGGACAATTTTCTAAGGCATGTATGGACATGATGCATGGTACGAATTGATATTAATAAGAAACAACACTCCTAATAATACTGTAATATTGAAACATGTATTCATTTGATGTCACCGATGGGGGGGTGTGATCCATCCATCCATCAGTGAGCATCTCTATCCCTTTTAGCTATTTCATGAATACAGTACATAGAACTTTACTTTGACAACACTTAAATGGATTGCAATTTGCACTATATTCAACTGGACAAATCGAATTGTTTGCTGATAGTGTACAAATCTATTTAATGTATTGATAAATTTTCGCATTTGCCATGTAATTCCTAATATAAAAACTTGAAGTGTTCCTATGTCTGCAGTTTCATAATCACAAGCTTATTGATTCTGTTTTTGCAATACAGAAAGGCCTACTCATTTTGATTATCTTTAGGAAATATATTATGTCGAGTATACCTCAAAGACTATAAAAGATCTTTTTTTTACATGATGCAGAAAATGTAGAACTCAATGAAGATGGTTTACAAGGTCCTCCCAAGATCGACAATATATTACTAGGGATACCTCATGAATACTAGCCCAATTAAGATAATTTGTAAGTTTTGCTATATTTTTTGCAAGTTATGTATGGTTGTCATTTACCACCATTGGTGTGATATTCTTACTTGTAGTTACCGGTGCCTTTCTCGCTCCTCCACTTGAAATTTTACTATACCTTTTCCAGTTTTCTGTGACAGACATACAATTATTGGCACCTTTTTCCATTCGATGTACCAGTAAATAAAACCAACAGTCAAGTGGTCAGCCTGTTGAGTACTCCACCGTGGTTTCTAAGCAACTTCCTCTTCGTACCATGAATAGAACTAATAGTCGACACAAATTTAGCAAGTGCGGTTGAGAGTTGATAGCTCCAGTTATGTTCACGAGTTGAGCATTAAATTTCTACTAGACAACACATACATAGGACATTTTAAAATACATCTTTCAATTATGAAGATATTGCCAATACATGTAAGTCAGGCAACATCGGGTTCTGGACATTTGATGCGGCCGAGAAAAGGATGAAAATTGTAGCCGAAGATAGCAAATCTTTGTCATGTAGGATTAGTCAGTTCCACGTAATTTTTTTTATCAACTGAACTTGTCATATTGCCGTCTACAAGCTTATTCTAGATAATTTCTCACTTCGGGCATCACTTGCTTTTCAGGTTATTTTTGGAGCTAAATAGGACTGAAATGAACGGAGATGAGGGGGACAAAGCATTAGTTTCTACCTCGATAAATCCATGGAGGGATTTTTAGTATATTTTTCTAGAGATAATTTATGCTATATAGGGTTTTAAATGTGTTCCTGCTGACGATCTGATCTTTCCTAATGTATACACGAGTTAATGATATGCATATTTATTTCAATTCTGAATCTGATTTGCTATTAATATTTTTTATCGTCTGGCTCTATAATTTTCAGTGTTAGGTGGTTATAATGGTCTCGATAAGCAGGCCACACCTAAATAATCAGTTAATTTCTTAGCAAAAAATAAATATGCCAGCACGTATCAAATGAGAAAGCTATGCCCAAAATACAACAAAAAAAGTACATCCAAAATACAATAGAGAACAAATATATTGTTGTGAAATCGTTTATACATAATTTGTATATACGTAATGTGCGTGTACTCATGTACATAAAACTATAACATACATACGAATAATGCATCTTTAATATTTTTTGGAACGTGAACTTGGCATGCCTAAATTAGTAGAGACGTTCCAAACACGTGTCTATTGAAACATCTCAACATGCGTAGACATGCTTTCGAGCGTCGTTACGAAGCGTCTTTATTTATTTATACACGCTTAGCATAACGTCTTTATGTTAGTTGAGACGATGCATAAGAAGACGCTTCTATGACGCTTTATGAAAGCGACTGTACAAGCCTCTAGCGATGAAATATGACGTCTCTAGCCTTTAAACTTGGCGTCTCTACATGCCTACTGTCTTGTAGTGGCGCTTATAGGGTGAAACTCCCGTATCGGACGAAACATCGTGAATCTTCCGAAGAGTTGTGTTCTAACAATGTGTATTGGGTTGCTATGGACTACCCTAACATAACCAAGCAACTAGTTCCACATTTCTACCCCCTTTCGACGCCGTTACCGCGTGTTTCCGAATAAGTCCGGTATTTCTCCAACGGGTCTAGGGTTTCACCGGAGGGGGCTACGGAGCATCTGGATCCCAACAGAAGCTAGGGTGTGAAATAACATGTAAGTATAGTTGTGTTGTGTGCTTTGAATGGCAATTATTGCACTCCGGGGTGTGGGCCGCTTCACCAGCATCCACTTCTCTCTCGTGAGTTTACACGCGCTTATAAGGTGAAACTCCCGTATTGGACGAAACATCGTGAATCTTCCGAAGAGTTGTGTTCTAACAATGTGTATTGGGTTTCTATGGACTACCCTAACACAACCAAGAAACTAGTTCCACATTGCTACCCCCTTTCGACACCGTTACCGCGTGTTTCCGTATAAGTCCGGTATTTCCCTAGCGGGTCTAGGGTTTCACCGGAGGGACGGCTACGGAGCGCCTGGATCCCAAAAAAAGCTAGGGGGTGCCATACCATCTTAGTATAGTTGTGTTGTGTGCTTTGGATGGAAAATATTGCACTCCGGGGTGTGGGACGCTTCACCGGCATCCACTCTCGTGAGTTTACACGCGCTTATAGGGTGAAACTCCCGTATCGTACGAAACATCGTGAATCTTCCGAAGAGTTGCGTTCTAACAGTGTGTATTGGGTTGCTATGGACTACCCTAACACAACCAAGCAACCCACAATTCTACCCCCTTTCGACGCTGTTACCGCGTGTTTCCGTATAAGTCCGGTCAGCGGAGGTAGGGTTTCACCGGAGGGGGGCTACGGAGCGTCTGGATCCCAACAGAAGCTAGGAGGTGCCATACCATGTTAGTATAGGTGTTTTGTGTGCTTTGAATGGCAATGATTGCACTCCGGGGTGTGGGCCGCTTCACAGGCATCCACTTCTCTCTCGTGAGTTTACACGCGCTTATAGGGTGAAACTCCCGTATCGGACGAAACATCGTGAATCATCCGAAGAGTTGTGTTCTAACAATGTGTATTGGGTTTCTATGGACTACCCTAACACAACCAAGAAACTAGTTCTACATTGCTACCCCCTTTCGACGCCGTTACCGCGTGTTTCCGTATAAGTCCGGTATTTCTCCAGCGGGTCTAGGGTTTCACCGGAGGGGCCGCTACGGTGCGTCTGGATCCCAACTAAAGCTAGGGGGTTCCATACCATGTTAGTATAGTTGTGTTGTGTTCTTTGGATGGAAAATATTGCACTCCGGGGTGTGGGCCGCTTCACCGGCATCCACTTCTCTCTCGTGAGTTTACACGCGCTTATAGGATGAAACTCCTGTATCGTAAACATCGTGAATCTTCCAAAGAGTTGTGTTCTAACAATGTGTATTGGGTTGCTGTGGACTACCCTAACACAACCAAGCAACTAGTTCCACATTGCTACCCCTTTTCGACGCTGTTACCGCGTGTTTCCGTGTAAGTCTGGTATATCTCCAACGGGTCTAGGGTTTCACCGGAGGGGGGGCTACGGAGCGAATGGATCCCAACAAAAGCTAGGGGGTGCAATACCATGTTAGTATAGTTGTGTTTTGTGCTTTGGATGGCAAATATTTCACTCCGGGGTGTGGGCCTCTTCACCGGCATCCACTTCTCTCTCGTGAGTTTACACGCGCTTATAGGGTGAAACTCCCGTATCGGACGAAACATCGTGAATCTTCCGAAGATTTGTGTTATAACAATGTGTATTGGGTTTCTATGGACTACTCTAACACAACCAATCAAATAGTTCCACATTTCTACCCTCTTTCGACGCCGTTACCGCGTGTTTCCGTATAAGTCCGGTATTTCTCCAGCGGGTCTAGGGTTTCACCGGAGGGGCGGCTACGGAGAGTCTGGATCCCAACAAAAGCTAGGGGGTGCCATACCATGTTAGTATAGTTGTTTTGTGTGCTTTGGATGGAAAATATTGCACTCGAGGGTGTGGGACGCTTCACCGGCATCCACTTCTCTCTCGTGAGTTTACACGAGCTTATAGGGTGAAACTCTCGTATCGTACGAAACATCGTGAATCTTCCGAAGAGTTGTGTTATAACAATGTGTATTGGGTTGCTATGGACTACCCTAAAACATCCAAGCAACTAGTTCCACATTGCTACCCCCTTTCGACGCTGTTACCGCGTGTTTCAGTATAAGTCCGGTATTTCTCCAGCGGGTCTAGGGTTTCACCGGAGGGCCGGCTACGGAGCGTATGGATCCCAACAAAAGCTAGGGGGTGCCATACCATGTTAGTATAGTTATGTTCTGTTCTTTGGATGGCAAATATTGCACTCCGGGGTGTGGGCCGCTTCACCGGCATCCACTTCTCTCTCGTGAGTTTACACACGGCAAAGAATCGCACAGGGCAAAGATCAAGAAAAACACACGGTAAAGAGAACGCACGGCAAAGATAAATACCACGTGGCCATTTCGTTGTGGACGGAACGGAAATTTTTCTTTAGTTCTTTGCCGTGTGCATGCACACGGCAAAGATATGTTTTTTTACCGTGTGCATGCACACGGCAAAGAACTGACATTGAATACTACTTTTCTGTGCCCGCGGGATTTTTTTTCCAGTTCTTTGCCGTGTGCATGCACACGGCAAAGATTTTTTCAGTTCTTTGCCGTGTGCATGCACACGACAAAGATTTTTTCAGTCTTTGCCGTGTGCATGCACAGGGTAAAGATTTTTTTTATTTTTTCTTCCAAAATAGCTTGTTAAATTTATAATTACAATATTTACTTTTATTTATCAATTTATAATAAATCCCCTTGTTTATTATGGCCGGCCATAACACAACCAAGCAACTAGTTCCACATTTCTACCCTCTTTCGACGCCGTTACCGTATAAGTCCGGTAATTCTCCAGCGGAGGTAGGGTTTCACCGGAGGGGGGCTACGGAGCGTCTGGATCCCAACAGAAGCTAGGAGGTTCCATACCATGTTAGTATAGGTGTTTTGTGTGCTTTGAATGGCAATGATTGCACTCCGGGGTGTGGGCCGCTTCACCGGCATCCACTTCTCTCTCGTGAGTTTACACACGCTTATAGGGTGAAACTCCCGTATCGGACGAAACATCGTGAATCTTCCGAAGAGTTGTGTTCTAACAATGTGTATTGGGTTTCTATGTACTACCCTAACACAACCAAGCAACTAGTTCCACATTGCTACCCCCTTTCGACGCCGTTACGGCGTGTTTCCGTATAAGTCGGTATTTCTCCAGCGGGTCTAGGGTTTCACCGGAGGGGCGGCTACGGAGCGTCTGGATCCCAACAAAATCTAGGGGGTGCCATACCATGTTAGTATAGTTGTGTTGTGTGCTTTGGATGGAAAATATTGCACTCCGGGGTGTGGGCCGCTTCACCGGCATCCACTTCTCTCTCGTGAGTTTACACGCGCTTATAAGGTGAAACTCCCGTATCGTACGAAACATCGTGAATCTTACGAAGAGTTGTGTTCTAAAAATGTGTATTGGGTTGCTATGGACTACCCTAACACAACCAAACAACTAATTCCACATTGCGACCCCTTTTCGACGATGTTACCGCGTGTTTCCGTATAAGTCCGATATATCTCCAGCGGGTCTAGGGTTTCACCGGAGGGGGGGCTACGGAGCGAATGGATCCCAACAAAAGCTAGGGGGTGCCATACCATGTTAGTATAGTTGTGTTGTGTGCTTTGTACAGCAAATATTGCACTCCGGGGTGCGGGCCGCTTCACCGGCATCCACTTCTCTCTCGTGAGTTTACACGCGCTTATAGGGTGAAACTCCCGTATCGGACGAAACATCGTGAATCTTCCGAAGAGTTGTGTTCTAACAATGTGTATTGGGTTGCTATGGACTACCCTAACATAACCAAGCAACTAGTTCCACATTTCTACCCCCTTTCGACGCCGTTACCGCGTGTTTCCGTATAAGTCCGGTATTTCTCCAGCGGGTCTAGGGTTTCACCGGAGGGGGGGCTACGGAGCGTCTGGATCCCAACAGAAGCTAGGGGGTGACATAACATGTAAGTATAGTTGTGTTGTGTGCTTTGAATGGCAATGATTGCACTCTGGGGTGTGGGCCGCTTCACAGGCATCCACTTCTCTCTCGTGAGTTTACACGCGCTTATAGGATGAAACTCCTGTATCGTACGAAACATCGTGAATCTTCCAAAGAGTTGTGTTCTAACAATGTGTATTGGGTTGCTGTGGACTACCCTAACACAACCAAGCAACTAGTTCCACATTGCTACCCCTTTTCGACGCTGTTACCGCGTGTTTCCGTATAAGTCTGGTATATCTCCAACGGGTCTAGGGTTTCACCGGAGGGGGGGCTACGGAGCGAATGGATCCCAACAAAAGCTAGGGGGTGCAATACCATGTTAGTATAGTTGTGTTGTGTGCTTTGGATGGCAAATATTTCACTCCGGGGTGTGGGCCTCTTCACCGACATCCACTTCTCTCTCGTGAGTTTACACGCGCTTATAGGGTGAAACTCCCGTATCGGACGAAACATCGTGAATCTTCCGAAGAGTTGTGTTATAACAATGTGTATTGGGTTTATATGGACTAATCTAACACAACCAAGCAAATAGTTCCACATTTCTACCCTCTTTCGACGCCGTTACCGTGTTTCCGTATAAGTCCGGTATTTCTCCAGCGGGTCTAGGGTTTCACCGGAGGGGCGGCTACGGAGAGTCTGGATCCCAACAAAAGCTAGGGGGTGCCATACCATGTTAGTATAGTTGTTTTGTGTGCTTTGGATGGAAAATATTGCACTCGAGGGTGTGGGACGCTTCACCGGCATCCACTTCTCTCTCGTGAGTTTACACGAGCTTATAGGGTGAAACTCTCGTATCGTACGAAACATCGTGAATCTTCCGAAGAGTTGTGTTATAACAATGTGTATTGGGTTGCTATGGACTACCCTAAAACATCCAAGCAACTAGTTCCACATTGTTACCCCCTTTCGACGCTGTTACCGCGTGTTTCAGTATAAGTCCGGTATTTCTCCAGCGGGTCTAGGGTTTCACCGGAGGGCCGGCTACGGAGCGTATGGATCCCAACAAAAGCTAGGGGGTCCATACCATGTTAGTATAGTTATGTTCTGTTCTTTGGATGGCAAATATTGCACTCCGGGGTGTGGGCCGCTTCACCGGCATCCACTTCTCTCTCGTGAGTTTACACACGGCAAAGAATCGCACAGGGCAAAGATCAAGAAAAACACACGGTAAAGAGAACGCACGGCAAAGATAACTACCACGTGGCCATTACGTTGTGGACGGAACGGAAATTTTTCTTTAGTTCTTTGCCGTGTGCATGCACACGGCAAAGATATGTTTTTTACCGTGTGCATGCACACGGCAAAGAACTGACATTGAATACTACTTTTCTGTGCCCGCGGGATTTTTTTTCAGTTCTTTGCCGTGTGCATGCACACGGCAAATATTTTTTCAGTCTTTGCCGTGTGCATGCACACGGTAAGATTTTTTTTTATTTTTTCTTCCAAAATAGCTTGTTAAATTTATAATTACAATATTTAATTTTATTTATCAAGTTATAATAAATCCCCTTGTTTATTATGGCCGGCCCTAACACAACCAAGCAACTAGTTCCACATTTCTACCCTCTTTCGACGCCGTTACCGCGTGTTACCGTATAAGTCCGGTAATTCTCCAGCGGAGGTAGGGTTTCACCGGAGGGGGGCTACGGAGCGTCTGGATCCCAACAGAAGCTAGGATGTTCCATACCATGTTAGTATAGGTGTTTTGTGTGCTTTGAATGGCAATGATTGCACTCCGTGGTGTGGGCCGCTTCACCGGCATCCACTTCTCTCTCGTGAGTTTACACACGCTTATAGGGTGAAACTCCCGTATCAGACGAAACATCGTGAATCTTCCGAAGAGTTGTGTTCTAACAATGTGTATTGGGTTTCTATGTACTACCCTAACACAACCAAGCAACTAGTTCCACATTGCTACCCCTTTCGACGCCGTTACCGCGTGTTTCCGTATAAGTCGGTATTTCTCCAGCGGGTCTAGGGTTTCACCGGAGGGGCGGCTACGGAGCGTCTGGATCCCAACAAAAGATAGGGGGTGCCATACCATGTTAGTATAGTTGTGTTGTGTGCTTTGGATGGAAAATATTGCACTCCGGGATGTGGGCCGCTTCACCGGCATCTACTTCTCTCTCGTGAGTTTACACGCGCTTATAAGGTGAAACTCCCGTATCGTACGAAACATCGTGAATCTTACGAAGTGTTGTGTTCTAAAAATGTGTATTGGGTTTCTATGGACTACCCTAACACAACCAAGCAACTAATTCCACATTGCTACCCCTTTTCGACGCTGTTACCGCGTGTTTCCGTATAAGTCCGATATATCTCCAGCGGGTCTAGGGTTTCACCGGAGGGGGGGCTACGGAGCGAATGGATCCCAACAAAAGCTAGGGGGTGCCATACCATGTTAGTATAGTTGTTTTGTGTTCTTTTTATGGCAAATATTGCACTCCGGGGTGTGGGCCGCTTCACCGGCATCCACTTCTCTCTCGTGAGTTTACACGCGCTTATAGGGTGAAACTCCCGTATCGGACGAAATATCGTGAATCTTTCGAAGAGTTGTGTTCTAACAATGTGTATTGGGTTGCTATGGACTACCATAACATAACCAAGCAACTAGTTCCACATTTCTACCCCCTTTCAACGCCGTTACCGCGTGTTTCCGTATAAGTCCGGTATTTCTCCAGCGGGTCTAGGGTTTCACCGGAGGGGGGCTACGGAGCGTCTGGATCCCAACAGAAGCTAGGGGGTGAAATAACATGTAATTATAGTTGTGTTGTGTGCTTTGAATGGCAATGATTGCACTCCAGGGTGTGGGCCGCTTCACCGGCATCCACTTCTCTCTCGTGAGTTTACACGCGCTTATAGGGTGAAATTCCCGTATCGGACGAAACATCGTGAATCTTCCGAAGAGTTGTGTTCTAACAATGTGTATTGGGTTTCTATGGACTACCCTAACACAACCAAGAAACTAGTTCCACATTGCTACCCCCTTTCGACACCGTTACCGCGTGTTTCCGTATAAGTCCGGTATTTCTCGAGCGGGTCTAGGGTTTCACCGGAGGGGCGGCTACGGAGCGTCTAGATCCCAACAAAAGCTAGGGGGTGCCATACCATGTTAGTATAGTTGTGTTGTGTATTTTGGATGGAAAACATTGCACTACGGGGTGTGGGCCGCTTCACCGGCATCCACTTCTCTCTCAGGAGTTTACACACGCTTATAGGGTGAAACTCCCGTATCGTACGAAACATCGTGAATCTTCCGAAGAGTTGTGTCCTAACAATGTGTATTGGGTTGCTATGGACTACCCTAACACAACCAAGAAACCCACATTTCTACCCCCTTTCGACGCTGTTACCGCGTGTTTCCGTATAAGCCGGTCAGCGGAGGTAGAATTTCACCGGAGGGGGGCTACGGAGCGTCTGGATCCCAACAGAAGCTAGAAGGTGCCATAACATGTTAGTATAGGTGTTTTGTGTGCTTTTAATGGCAATGATTGCACTCTGGGGTGTGGGCCGCTTCACCGGCATCCACTTCTCTCTTGTGAGTTTACACGCGCTTATAGGGTGAAACTCCTGTATCGGACGAAACATCGTGAATCTTCCGAAGAGTTGTGTTCTAACAATGTGTATTGGGTTTCTATGGACTATCCTAACACAACCAAGCAACTAGTTCCACATTGCTACCCCCTTTCGACACCGTTACCGCGTGTTTCCGTATAAGTCCGGTATTTCTCCAACGGGTCTAGGGTTTCACCGGAGGGGCGGCTACGGAGCGTCTGGATCCCAAAAAAATCTAGGGGTGCCATACCATGTTAGTATAGTTGTTTTGTGTGCTTTGGCTGGAAAATATTGCACTCCGGGGTGTGGGCCGCTTCACCGGCATCCACTTCTCTCTCGTGAGTTTACACGCGCTTATAGGGTGAAACTCCCGTATCGTACGAAACATCGTGAATCTTCCGAAGAGTTGTGTTCTAACAATGTGTATTGGGTTGCTATGGAATACCCTAACACAACAAAGCAACCCAAATTTCTACCCCCTTTCGACGCCGTTACCGCGTGTTTCCGTATAAGTCCGGTCAGCGGAGGTAGGGTTTCACCGGAGGGGGGCTACGGAGCGTCTGGATCCCAACAAAAGCAAGGAGGTGCCATTACATGTTAGTATAGGTGTTTTGTGTGCTTTGAATGGCAATGATTGCACTCCGGGGTGTGGGACGCTTCACCGGCATCCACTTCTCTCTCGTGAGTTTACACGCGCTTATAGGGTGAAACTCCCGTATCGGACGAAACATCGTGAATCTTCCAAAGAGTTGTTTTATAACAATGTGTATTGGGTTTCTATGGACTACCCTAACACAACCAAGCAAATAGTTCCACATTTCTACCCTCTTTCGACGCCGTTACCGCGTGTTTCCGTATAAGTCCGGTATTTCTCCAGCGGGTCTAGGGTTTCACCGGAGGGGCGGCTACGGAGCGTCTGGATCCCAACAGAAGCTAGGTGGTGCCATACCATGTTAGTATAGTTGTTTTGTGTGCTTTGGATGGAAAATATTGCACTCCAGGGTGTGGGCCGCTTCACCGGCATCCACTTCTCTCTCGTGAGTTTACACGCGCTTATAGGGTGAAAGTCTCGTATCGTACGAAACATCGTGAATCTTCCGAAGAGTTGTGTTCTAACAATGTGTATTGGGTTGCTATGGAATACCCTAACACAGCCAAGCAACTAGTTCCACATTGCTACCCCTTTAGACGCTGTTACCGCGTGTTTTAGTATAAGTCCGGTATTTCTCGAGCGGGTCTAGGGTTTCACCGGAGGGCCGGCTACGGAGCGTATGGATCCCAACAAAAGCTAGGGGGTGCCATACCATGTTAGTATAGTTGTGTTATGTTCTTTGGATGGCAAATATTGCACTCCGGGGTGTGGGCCGCTTCACCGGCATCCACTTCTCTCTCGTGAGTTTACACACGCTTATAGGGTGAAACTCCCGTATCGTACGAAACATCGTGAATCTTCCGAAGAGTTGTGTTCTAACAATGTGTATTGGGTTGCTATGGACTACCCTAACAAAACCAAGCAACCCACATTTCTACCCCCTTTTGACGTCGTTACCGCGTGTTTCCGTATAATCCCGGTCAGCGGAGGTAGGTTTCACCGGAGGGGGGGGGCTACGGAGCGTCTGGATCCCAACAGAAGCTAGGAGGTTCCATACCATGTTAGTACAGTGTGTGCAATGATTGCACTCCGGGGTGTGGGCTGCTTCACCGGCATCCACTTCTCTCTCGTGAGTTTACACGCGCTTATAGGGTGAAACTCCCGTATCGGACGAAACATCGTGAAACTCCCGTTCGGTGTTCCAATATGCATTTGTGGGTAAAATATGGGAGCATTTAAACAAACTATGTCATAAATATGACCATAACATCCGTCATTTGGCCAAAAAACCACGAATCTTCGTAGATGATAGCTCATTTCTGTGAACACTTTTTCAAGATAATTGCTGTATTTTTAATTTTATTATTTTTGATGGATACTTGGTCACATATAATGACATATTGCTAAGGTTATCCTTTTTTTTTTGAATTTTTTTGAAATTTTCATGCCGATTTCAAAATGGATACTAGGTCGCCGTCCACCTCTATGTGATTGTCTTGCAGTCTTGGCTATCGAAGGTGGCGGACATTGTTGACAAGTTAAACGAAGGGCTAAAACCAGTGGATTCGGTGCGATGTCACGAAGGCTCTGCATCATTGCCTTTCAACGACGTGAACATCACGCCGGGTCTCGAATTAACACGTCCACTACCATCACCATGCCAAGGTTGGTTTCGTGCAGGTGTTTGTCGGAGCCTACCCTACATTACTCCATGTTGTCACGGGGCTTGCCGTGGCTCAGACGAAATATTTTGCCATGGCTCATGCGACCGACCAATGAGATGACACAAAGCAGCTTCCCACGGATAGGCCATCTCAACCGTCTGTCTGCACAAATACGACGGTTCAGTTCCGCAAACAGTAAACAACGACACCGTCCAGCGAGCACAGAAGGAAATTCTTCACGTAAAAAAAAAAGCCCGCCGTGATAATCTGAAAGTTTGGTATCGGGCCAAGCAGGAATAAAATTTGGGCCTAAATTTCACACGAGAGACCAGCCAGCGACACATCCCTCTCGTCCACTTCCCCCCACATCTCCCCACGATGTCCTCCTCACTCTCCTCTGCCCGATCTAGATCGACGACGACGCCGTCTCTCCCACCTCGCCGGCAGGTCCCTCCGCCGCCTCCGCCTCCTCCCCCAGCCCCGTCCATCCTCCGTACTGCCACCCCCTCCTGTCCCACCCGCTCCCCTTCGTTCTTCAGCAGCAGATCCACCATGCCGCCCGACCTCACCGCCGACATATGCACCCCCGCTGAGGGGCCACGACGTCGCACTCGGCTGGCTCGCCAGCACGCGTGTGTGCATCCATGCGTGGGGCTCCGCCGAGCTGGCCAGACCCATCGCTTCGGTGACCTAGGGTTCGTGTTGGCGGCGCCGGCGACGGCTCTCCGGCCACTAGGACGCCCACGGCGCCGGCGGGAGAAACAGAGGGCGTCTTCCACCTCGCGCTACAGGATGGAACCTCTCCTTGGAGGAGGAGACGGAAGTTTTCGGCCTTCCCTGCCCTGGCCTTCAGATCCCGGCTGCCGCTGCTCGTCGGTCTCCTCCGACGGCATCTTCGCGAGGGCGCCCGATGCCCATCACACCGTGGACGCGCATACCTTCAACGCCGGGCGTGCTGCTGCTGCATCCATCTTCCTGACCACGACCCTGTTCTGATCCTTCCACCGGCCGTCCTCACTTAGTTCGTTGCAGGTGAGACCAAATCTTTCATCTGCTAGCATATGTGGTACTGGCATGCAACGATTCTTTTGAAAAAAAAATCATCTTGATTCCTAGATATACACTTCCATAGTTTTAGAGCAGAGATTTATATCTGAGTATTTATGTTTTCATATTTGCACTCCCGTAGTCTTATTCTATGTGTAGTTTTACTTATATAATTGATATACTTCGCTAGAACGCTCTTGCAATTCCTTCCTAGCCTAACAAATTGAATTCAGTCAATTACAAATTAAAAATCTAGCCTACCTAAACTTACTTGTGACAAAGGCTTGGTTGTTGTTGTTGCATGTTCACTGTAATTGGGCATAACTTGCTGGTCGTATGTGACATGAAATGTTACAGATGATGTGAAGCTTCGCTCCGCCGCCGCACAACTTGGGCATAACTTCCCTCCATGACGGCCACATGACGACGATGGCTCCACCAACACACGTGGTCTCCTTGCTGACTCGTGCTGCTCGAAGGTCATGCTGCTGGCCAGTTCTTAGTTGTTGTATTGCATTTACATCATGGATTGCTCCTTTGGAGGTGAACTTGCATGGACGAACGACTGTGAACTGTACTACTAAGATACCATGTCCTATTGTTTGAAAATGAGTAGCCAATACATACTATGGATCTGGTTTCATAGCATCATCCCATCATGTGTTGTCTGAACTCTCTAGGAAGGGAACAATCCCTAGAAATAGTTATAATGAACATTTTATATCGGCCGTCCTGGTTCCTAGTGCAATTAAATCCTTCCTGTTAGAGGACAAAGTGCGGTTGTGAATAGCTCTGCCTAGAGGATTACTTGGTTTTTTTTTTAAATTATGTGAATAGCTCTGCCTAGAGGATGTTCATTTTTATGGGTATTTTGATTAGGTGTACTGCTACTGAAATTGCTTTTTCTTGATCCATAGAAGTAGTAGTGCACATCGGTAGCGGCAACTAACACCCGCTTTATACTAGCTAGATTTTTAATGATATTCTAGCAGACTTTAATATTTTTTTTGATCATGCCCTTAATATTTTACCAATAACATCTGCCTGATACATTGCAATGATTGTATACCCTTAATCCTCATTTTATTTTTCTGTGATTTTGTTTTTCAACGAAATGGCCACTTGGTTAGTAAATGCTAGGACTAATACTGGTTGCCTTATGTTGGCCTTACATACACGATATCCATAACTTGATGAAATAAGACTTATCATGCTTTGTTTATGCACCTTATTCTAAGTAATACATCAACATCACTTGAACATTGATCAAATTAATGGTTTACCTGGCAGTTCGGTAGTTTGTAGCCTTGAACTGTTCCAATACATGTTTCTGTCTTTTTAGACCGCTAGATTGCCGCAACTTAAACAAACTGCTCTAATTTAAATGAGTTATCTTAGTACGACAGTTCTTTCCCCGTGCAAACATATCTAATGGCCAGTCTGTTTTTGTGTGCAGTAAGCCCCCAATCATGCCCATCAAGTACACTTATGGGTAAGCCTTGTTGCCCATCTTGTTGCAGATGGTTTATGTCTGTGCAGAATTTGTGCATCTTGTTCTTCCTCAATGTAAAGAATAAGTTAGAGAGGAGTATGTTTGTGTCTTGAGGTGCTGCTCTGGACCATGGGCTTGTTTCGGGGTAGTATGTACTTTGTGCAGTTCCACTACTAGATGCGTGTAGCAGGAGAAATTGAATAATTATGGTGCTTGGCTAATCCAATTTTCTTAGGGTGCATCGTGTAACACAGTTGTTGTACATGATGATCTGTCCTTGTGAGATATTCAGTAGTTTGAGTTGGTATTTGTAACAGTCCATTTGTCATGCAACATCGATGTAATGATAAACCCATTGTAAATAATGATGCTATGGATGCTATGGATGATATTTGTGCTATTATGGATGATTTTGTGGTGTTTCGATGCATTTTGGACGCAATTGGGTTTGCTGTGATGAATATTAGTTGGTATATGCTATGTGCAGTGTATTTTTGTAATTTTGAACCGAAATGTTGAATGAAAATACAAAAAAATTAAATTTTTTGACCTCTTTGCCGTGTGATCCAATGGTGGGAGGGGCAGCGGGGTCCATATGTCAGTCTTTGCCGTGTGCAGGCACACGGCAAAGATTTAAGGCACACGGCAAAGACTGACATGGTTGGCCCACGGTGCGCGAAAAAAAGTGGGTTCCACATGTCAGTCTTTGCCGTGTGCAGGCACACGGCAAAGATTTAAATCTTTGTCGTGTGCCTGCACACGGCAAAGACTGACATGTGGAACCCACTTTTTCCCGTTCCCGTTTCGTGCGTGACCAAGTGGTGGTGGGACCCACCTTGTTTCTTTGCCGTGTGCCACGAAAAAATGCACACGGCAAAGAGTTCGTTGCCGTGCAATTCTCTACCGTGTACTCTTTGCCGTGTGCCACGATGAAAAGCACACGGCAAAGACTTTGCCGTGTTTTTTTTTGCCTTTGCTGTGTGCTTTTGGCACACGGCAAAGAGATTTTCTCCCGTAGTGTATACGCTCCTAGTCATGGACCCACAAGAGCTTCAGGGTTACCAGCCCCGGCCGCAACAAACAACGACAGGCAGACCGGATCATCGGCACGCACGCCGGATCACCATGGTACTACTAGTCCTTGTGTCAATTCTAGTCATAACCAACTATGCATATCAAAGCGTCCAGGAATTGTATGAAACTGAAGGAACGGGACCAAAACTATACAGAGATGCTATGTGTCCAGAAAGTGCAACAACAATCAAGGGTTACTGGGGTTACCAAGCCCCAGGCCGAATCATATCGGTAGGCGTGCTCGAAAATGGATCATCGGCTCCACAACCCCTCGACCGCGACAACTATGCAGGCATAGCCAAAACTGTATAACAACAAGCTCGAAACCAACAACCGATCAAAGCAACACTCTAGACAAGGATGCTGTATTAAACAGGTGTTACTAGAGTATAGCTTACAAACAGAGGTCACACGACCCAACATTACATCAGACAACGTAAGGCAAGATATGTTGCTAATCAACAAGAACCAAAAAGGCCTAAGAGGCCACAACATAAGGCGACGTCCCAGCCCATAGATTCCAGGCTGCTACCTGGGAACTCCAAACTACTCGTCTATGTCCACGTCGAATCACCACCGATGTGAGGAACTCCACCTTAACCAAGTTGAAGCAAACATGAGTACGGAAGGTACTCAACAAGACTTATTTAACCTATTATATATCTTCTTCTTTTAGAAAGCGTTATGAAGGTTATTTTGCGTAAACCATCTTTGTTTTCCAAGTTGAGGAAGGAATAGCATGCCTCATGGAGTATTTTGAAAACACATGAGAAATCTACTCAACTACTGATATCATCATCTTCTTAATCCACCAAATCATATCGACACCTCGTGCTTCAAAGATCACCACCTCAAGTTGTTCCGGTACCTCATGCTCCAAGGTAACCCCTCTCGGTATCTCCGAGGAGTCATCCTTCATTCGTTGTCAGCAAGTTTTAGTCATTCCGTTCAAGTTGTCTATGATCACAGAATCCGTCACCAAGTCGTCCTTAACCGCGGACACGGCTTTTCGAAAAGATTTAACCCTGCAGGGGCGTACAACTTTACCCACACGTATCAACCGATTCTTAGTGCCACCGGGTTAGCACTAGTTCGGGAAGTGCCGGCAGAGGGTGGTTGACCACGACCTTTCCCTTACTTCGCCTATTCCATGAGTCTCTCCGAGTAGAGATGGACCGCCAATACGGAGTGGCCATCTCCTGGCGGGTCTCTATCGTTGTGCGCAATGCTTGACGGTTACCTACCTGCAGAGCACCAATACATCCCCACGTCCTAGTTTTGAAAGTGTTTTTAAATATCCCCGCAAATCCAAATGGAAAGCCCGAACTAGGCGACTCATGGAACAAACTAGGCAAGTTGAGGCCGAGGGGAATCTAAGCCCCGTGTGGATGCACGCTCAGTCTTGGCTCGAAGACGAGAACTCGCTCCTAGGGGCATGAACGAGACAAAAACCACAGACCCTCTGTGGTCTCATCATCCACACCTTTAAATCATGTTAAACAAGTTCTCTTAACTTTCCACAACATCCTATCATACTTGATTCATTCGCAACTCTGATTCATCAACCGGATGGAGCAGAGATAACAAGCATGTATGACTAAGCACACCATATTTAAGGCTTTGGCGATGAACACAATGAAACCTATGGCTTCTAGGAGTAGTGGACCAGGATAATTAGTCTATGTACAATATAGGACAACTCTAACTACTGACACAAGATACATTGAAATCGAATGCATTGTACGAGAGTCAAAAAGTCTTTCGAAACCATATATGGGAAGATAAGAGGTTATGCTTGCCTTGCTTCAAGAAAACCAGAGAAAGTCTTCAGGAATATGTGCTTTACTTGTCGGTTAAGATCAAGTATTCGTCATGCTGTTATCGATCTTATCTTCGGAGTCACGTTCTACCGGTCAGAAGCAAAACACCGAAAGAGAAACAACAATCAAATATGGTATCGATGCAATACGCAATATGTATGCATGAGCAAGTTAATGCACTTAAATAAAACCATAAACATGTTTGATGGGTTGCTAGGGTTTGTATGCCAGTTATGCATTTTTACTGAAATTAGCCCGAAATGGGCCCGAAGGGGCGTTCCGGGCAATTATGAAAGTGAGTACCATTTTAATTGCTCAAATGGGTCTGCAAACATCATAAATGGATTCAATTTATCATTTTGAGCAATTTGGTATATAACTTTTAATTTTCTAATTTTAGTGAATAAAAACTTATTTTTCCATTTTTATATGAATTAAACAATATTAAAATAATGTCCAAAAATAAAGTTGTCAAACATGTATGAAAATTACATATTTGGATAGATTTTATTTTTCTGATCAAACCCATATTTTTATTTTATTTTTGTGACTAACAGAATGGAAGTTATTCAAATTTCCATTTTTAAACATTTTCTGTAATTATTAAACAGTAGAGGGCCCACGTGTCATAACCTCATTTTTCAAACACAAAGAAACAACTGGCAGATGACGTCGAGATGACGTTAGGGTGACATCATCGATTGGCCAGGCCGGCTCTGCCACGGCTCGATCGCGCGATCCAGCGAGGGATTGACAGGATGGAGTGGCTAGCGAGCTAGAGGGAGGCAAGGAGAGAACGGGGGTGGTGGCGCCGTGACCAAATGGTTACCGCCAGGGAGCCGGCGAGCATCCACGCGGTAGCGGTGATAGAGGCATGTCGAGGAGGCGTATTTTGAGGGGGAGGAGGTGAGCTGATGCCATGGGGGGCTCACCGGAGCGAGGAGAACGTGATGGCGTTGACGGGGAGGCGCGGGGAAGCTTAAATCGTTGTCGGCGTCCGGACATCCACGGCTGCCGTGGAGGAAATGGCGGCAAAAATTCACGAGCCTCGGGCCTTCCCGGCTTGCGCAAGTGGACGTAGAGGGGCAGGAGGACACGACGGTGCCAGGGGTGGTCTCCGTTTGCTACGGGGATGTCGGAGTCGATGGCGCGGAGAAGATGGCCGGAGCTAGGGTTTCGGCCGGATGGGGAAATGAGAGAGAGAGGAAGGAAACAGAGGGGATAGGTGGTGAGAGGGGTTCGAGGGCGTCCTCTGGACCCTATCCACACGAGGAGAGAGGCAGGGAGGAGGTGGCAATCGAAGCGGACGCGACCTCCACGCAACTGCTTGCCTTCTGTCCAAGGAAGAAGAAGAAAGAAATAAAATCTTCAAGGAAACCCCCTGTGATTTCTGTGATTTACAAAGAGGCCCTTTTCTCTTTAAAAACATAACAGAAAACTAAATTTTTAGGGCCTTTTTGGAAGAATAAAATTTGGCAAAAATACATTTTGAAATCCTCACAAAAATTCGAAGCTCGCCATGTCTTTGCTTTCCAAAATTGAATTTGTTTTTAAAACAAATTTTGGGTGATCACTTTAAGTGGTTTTTGGGCAAGCTTTTATTTAAATTCAATTTAAAACTTGGCTCAAATTTTTCATGCATGCCATGCCATGAACACAACACCACAAACCCTACTGTAGAAAAACGGGGATGTTACAAATCTACCCACCTTACAAGGAGAAACAAAAGAAGGAACACCGGTTTTGAACGATCTTCTCTAAGCTTATGGTTCTCTTCATGAAGGGGTTGATCCGTAGCACTTGTGAAGATATCCAACGGCTACACCTTAGGTAGAGGGAAAACTCTTAGGAAATTGATCATTACGAAGATCGAGTATCTCATGGATAAGTCATGACAGAAATGTTCATAAAGAACTTTTTGAGTTAACGTGCATGAAACACATCAAGGTAACGGAGTGAATCGAATATGGTTTCAAGTTTGAAGACGATTGGTCTTGAAATAATTTAGAATATGAGCTTTGCACAAGACTTTAAATCCTTCTGGAAAAGAGAGGTTGGACAACTTGTGAAACCGAGGTTTATTCAAATAGAAAACCAAAATTGGAAAGGATTGTCTTGGATACCACAATGTAATATCCGTAGACGAGGGAAACACGAGAAAACACTGTAATCGTGCGTCGGAGAAAGTTTGATACAGGATCATGTTCAATATTTGGAGTAGACACAAAAGATGAAGGAAATTTCAACCATTCTATAACAGATTTCTTGAAATCTTTGTCCAAGATCATGAGGTTACTTCACATCAAAAGATGGATAACCAAAAGATGTTGGAACACCGTAGTTAAAGAGGAATTCTTGGTCACACCATAAGGATGGGTAACCAATGGGGATTAAAACACCGGAAAGGAATAAGGAATCTCTTTCCTGTTGTAGATTTTACGTAGCAATACGTTTACCACATTGTTGAGACTGCAGGGCTGAAGTGACTGAAAAATTCACACAATGTGTGAGATGAACAGAACTTCAAGTATAAACAACTTGGAAAGGGGAACTGATCAATGGCGGTTACAAAACACCACAAGATTGTTCTCATGATGAATTTGTTTTCCATTGGGATAGAGGTTTTGGAGGTTCAACGGAGAGATATTGGAAAGATCAACTTCCAAGTTATCCTTGATGTTCTAGATTCCGACAGAAGGCTCATGACAAGCCTTCTATAGGCCATCAAGTGAATGTAGAACTCAGGTTTCGAAGAACGGGGAGGGAAACTTGTTAGAATGAGCCTCACAAGAATCCTCACGGGGAGCGGTTGTTCTTACGGATTCAAAGGATTACAAAGTTAGGACTTCCGGCTAGTTGTGTCAACCACAAAATAAACCATGCCAGATTTTCAAATGAACCTAATTCAATACTCTTGAGGAAACACCAACCATTGTTGTTGCTTGAGATTCAGCTCTGGTTAGTGGGTTGGTAACTCAGACTCGATATGTGTGATCGAAGAGGTTGCACCGGTTACCGAGGAGATACATTTACTAGATTCTCAAGATATGGACTACGATGTCAAGCTCAAGAAGATGAGCGATACTGCAGAACTGTTGTATTGGAAACTTGGGAAAGACGGTTGCACCTATATGGTTTACTTGCAATGAAACATATCGGAGTCCTTGTTGGGAAGATGATAACAAAGACAACGAAGTTATTGGACTTCTTCTCTTTCACGGGTAATCAGTCAGTGGCTGGGTGTGGATAGGAACTTCTTCAAATAAGTGGAGGTAAGAACCTACCATCTCAAGAATAGTCCACACGTGCATGACCGACTTGAGGTTATTCCCGAGGAACAATAAAACTCTACTCCGATCCACGGCGACAACTTTCACCATAAGCAGATGAACCGGGGAAAGTCACTTCAAACATCCAGAACACGAACTTCGTGATGACACAAAGATGGTTCTCGAAAGTTTCCAACATTAGTGCCAATTTTCCAACATGAACCTCTTGCAACTTGGACGATTAGAAATGTCATCGATGGGCTCGACAACACACTTATCAAAACACTCCAAGAAGAGGTATTCAAATAACACATGAAAAAGGAAAAATATTGGTCAGACTATAGGACATGAAGGTGTACTCGGGCGAAACATCCTGAGTGAAAACACCATAAAGATAGTCCTTGAATCTGAGCTTGAGTTGACGATAGCCCAGATCAAATCAAGGTAGGATAATAGCATGTCCACTACGGAGATACTATCCTGCTTTAGTATGAACAGAACTGGACATCCCGTTGCAAAGGAACAAGTTAGGAAGAGCTCTTGTCTTTCAACTCTCCAAGTTGTTGTTTAAGCTCAACCAACTAGTTCAGGGTATCCAGCATAGTTTCTTGGAGAAACGATTAGTTCAGATTACCCCTTGTTTAGACATTACGGTCAGGTAACAACTTGATGATACTTCTAGAAAGACTACCAGAATATCACAACCTACCGGTATGTCTCGGAGTTTGGAAGGAATCTTGCTTTTCAGAGCAACCGATATGGTCTGGAGAGCTTTGGTATGAACCCAACTATTTGACCAAGAATATGCAGCAGAATGAATGGATTTGGTAACACAGTCAACTTCAAGTAGAGACCGGGTGACCAATAGTGCTAAGAAGGATACATATGTTTTCTTAGCTTATCAAAGCAATATGAATTGATAGGAATAACTGATACGCCTCAATGCACAACCAACATTCTCGAGCATTCAAGCTTGTAGAAATGGTGAGTGAAGACGTGTAGGAGCATCACTTCATCAATAAGTCCATGAAGCTAGCATGACCTCTTGATATATAAGAGTGTGATACTCGAAGGTGGAACAGAACAGAAGCTAATGAAACTTCTCTAATCTGCGAATTACAAAATTTGACCTAGTCCTAGAGATGATCAAGGTACTGGAGTTTGCTTCTCCTCACATTCCAAGGTGGAATGTTATGACGGAAAACAAGAGCAAATGCATGGGAATATCCAACACACATATGCAACTTAGTGTCCAAAACAACGGATGGAGATTTGAGAGCAATTGAAGGGTGGAATCATGCTCAGGGGAGATCCTAAGATCAAATTTATGCACAGGGTCATACTCATTTGTAAGATCCATGCCGAAAAGAGAAATATAGATGAATCAAGAAGAGAGATGTGGAATTAAGGATGATCACTCTTATTGCGATCCCTTTTTGATTCCAAGAGAAAACCAATGGCTATTGGAGTTGAGATTACCTAGCCATCCTGAGGTAGAACATGTTTCTCAGGATCAACCTAACGGATCTTGGGTTAAAGGTCAGCATCCTGTACTGATAGTGTGAGCATCACATGGTTATGAAGCCGCATGATTCAACCCACCACAACTCAGCACATTCCGGGACATTCGGTTCAAGTCTAAAGGTTAGGAACCCAAAGAAAGGAGTAACTACTATATGAGAGCCACAAAGGAAACTACAATTAGCAATCACGAGGTATCTTCCAAAAGACAACGATAGCTCTAGAAGAACTTGAGCAGAGGATAACGGACACATTCGAGATGAAAAGGAAATCTCAAGATTCTGTAGTTGAAACTTAAGAACATAGGAGTGTGGAATTCAAACAACTCTGAGAGACTAGGATGGAAAGGATATCTCCCAGTTTAAGAAATAACGGAATATGGAACACACACGACTCTAGAAACTTTAACACTAGGTCAACTTGGGTAAAATTTGTCTTGCCAAAGAAGGCACCTGAGTTTTGAATCACTAGAAGGAATAGCAAAACCTTTTCAAATCAAAACAGGTAAGGAGACCCAGAGTTAGAGCGATACCAGATACAGAGTAAAAATAATCCTAAGAAGTTTTTTCACAATCCATTTGGAGTTTCAAAGTTGTTTTCACAAACACTAGACTCGACATCGACCAAGCAGTAGGGCTTTCCTACAGGAAGTACTGCTCTAATACCACTTCTGTCACGACCCCGGACCCAAAGGTATACATACTGTTATGCTCTCCTAGTCACGGACCCACAAGGGATTCAGGGTTACCAGCCCCGGCCGCAACAAACAACGGCAGGAAGACTGGATTCATCGGCACGCAGGCCGGATCACCACGGTACTACTACTCCTTGTGTCCATGTTAGTCATAACCAACTATGCATATCAAAGCGTCCAAGATTCGTATGAAACTGAAGGAACGGGACCAAAGCTATACAGAGATGCTCTGTGTCCATAAAGTGCAACAACAATCGAGGGTTACTGGGGTTACCAAGCCCCAGGCCAAATCTCATCGGCAGGCGTCCTCGGAAATGGATTATCGGCTCCACAACCCCTCGACTGCGACAACTATGCAGGCATAGCCAAAACTATATAACAATGAGCTCGAAACCAACAACCGATCAAAGCAACACTCTAGACAAGGAAGTTGTATTAAACAGGTGTTACTAGAGTATAGCTTAAAAATAGAGGTCAGACGACCCAACATTACATCAGACAACGGAAGGCAAGATATGTTGCTAATCAACAAGAACCAAAAAGGCCTAAGAGGCCGCAACATAAGGCGACGTCCCAGCCCAAAGATTCCAGGCTGCTACCTGGGAACCCCAAACTACTCGTCGATGTCCACGTCGAATCACCACCGATGCGAGGAACTCCACTTGAACCAAGTTGAAGCAAACATGAGTACGGAAGGTACTCAACAAAACTTAGTTAACCTATTATATATCTGCTTCTTTTAGAAAGAGTTATGAAGGTTATTTTGCGTAAAGACATCTTTGTTTTCCAAGTTGAGGAAGGAATAGCACATCTCATGGAATATTTTGAAAATAGATGAGAAAGCTACTCAACTACTGATATCATCATCTTCTTAATCCACCAAATCATATCAGTACCTCTGCTTCAAAGATCACCACCTCAAATTGTTCCGATACGTCATGCTACAAGGTAACCCCTCTCGGCATGTCCGAGGAGGCATCCTTCATTCGTTGTCATCAAGTTTTAGTCATTCCGTTCAAGTTGTCTATGATCACAGAATCCGTCACCAAGTCGTCCTTAACCACGGACACGGCTTTTCGAAAAGATTTAACCCTACAGGGGTGTACAACTTTACCCACACGTATCAACCGACTCTTAGTGCCACCGGGTTAGCACTAGTCCGGGAAGTGCCGGCAGAGGGTGGTTGACCACGACCTTTCCCTTACTTTGCCTATTCCATGAGTCACTCCGAGTAGATATGGACCGCCAATAGAGACTGGCCATCTCCTGCCGGGTCTCTATCGTTGTGCGCAATGCTCGACGGTTACCTACCCGTAGAGCGCCGATACATCCCCACGTCCTAGTTTTGAAAGTGTTTTTAAATATCCCCGCAAATCCAAATGGAAAGCCCGATTTAGGAGACTCATGGAACAAACTAGGCAAGTTGAGGCCGAGGGGAATCTAAGCCCCGTGTGGATGCATGCTCAGTCTTGGCTCGTAGACGAGAACTCGCTCCTAGGGGCATGAACGAGACAAAAACCACAGACCCTCTGTGGTCTCATCATCCACACCTTTAAATCATGTTGAACAAGTTCTCTTAACTTTCCACAACATCATATCATACTAGATTCATTCGCAACTCTGATTCATCAACCGGATGGAGCAGAGCTAACAATCATGTATGACTAAGCACAACATATTTAACGCTTTATTGATGAACACAATCAAACCTATGGCTGCTAGGAGTAGTGGATCAGGATAATTAGCCTATGCACAATATA
>JAPCYS010001053.1:0-70603 GCA_028641055.1 Alopecurus myosuroides | reverse complement strand
CGGGTGCCGGTATGCCCCGTAAGACATTTATCTACTGTTTAACGGACTGTGAGTATCCCCTAGAAGTCCGGGTGGGACAAATGGTATCAGAGCCTGTCTGCCTGTAGGATCCCTTTTTACTGGTCGCAGTTGAGCCTAGAAACTATTTTGTAGCTATATAGGAAAAATGAAACGTGAGAGTAGGAATTCTGTTATTTTTCTTCTTTCCCCACCCACCCTCCCTTTTCTGGTAAGGAAGTGCAACGTTGTTTTTCCCTTCTCACCTAAACTTTCAAGTTAGGATTTCACGTATCCTGGTTTCTCTAGGATAGTTATATCTACTAGACAATAGGAATGGAGGTGGTTGTGACATGATTTATCATGTTGCCTACTCATGATTGAGAACGGAGTCGTGTAAGCCCCGGAAGCAGATCCTCTATTCCTTAAGCAGTAGATATTGATCCTTTAGAAGCCCGGATGGGTTTTTCGTAGTACCTCAGGAGTGTTTTGATCTCGTTTTCCCGATGTTGCTTCGTTATCCTGTTCTTCTCAACATCCTTTTCGTCCGTTGAAATCTTGTTGTTGTTTTCCACTTCAATTCTTCTACCGGCGTCTAATCAAAACTTCCCAAATATCAAGTCTATCTGGCCAGAAAGGTTGTTGTTGTTGTTGTTGTTGTTGATTCCAGGCTATGAGAGCTGGCATTCCTATCACCTGGGGTTGTTTCGAGGAAGCATTCCTGAATCACCACATTCCAGATAGTCTATTCTCCAAATTAATCAAATTCTTTTCAGCTATACACCCTCGATACAAAACCTCTCCCTTTACTTGAAAATGTTCCGGTGGTTTCCAAATTCCCTGACATCCTTCCAGAAGAGTTGCCAGGAATGCCTATCGTCTTAAACTTCCAGAAAAAACTATCCAAGGTGCACGATGTGTTTCACGTGTCACAGCTCAAGAGGATCTACTCAAGAAGTATCCGGACCTTTTCTTTTCTCAGTAGGAATCTCGGGGCGCGATTCCTTCAAGGGGGGGAGTTTTGTAACATCCCAAGTATGAAAAATAGCCATTAGAATGTTTGCTCTCTGTTATTTTATGTTTTGCATCATGGCATCATGTTCATTGCATTTGTTTTGCTTGTTTTCCTTTTGTTTTCCTCTGTTTTCATTTGTTTTCCAACTGTTTTCCTTTGTTTTCCTTTGTTTTCTATTTGAATTTCAAACCAAAATTCAAACCTTTTGTTTCATCCTTGTGATGTTACAATTTCCAAAAGGATATTTCAAATCAAAACAACCAATTGTTTCCATTAAAGTTGTGATTCCAAACTGTTGTTTTGTTTCTATCAAAAATTCATTTAATACCAAACCCTTTTCAAATTCAATTAATTTCCAAAACAACAACCCTTTTGAAAGTTATGAAAATTGCAAAACCCTTCAATCAATTGTTTCCATTAAACCCCTAAGGTTCAACTATTTAAAATTGTGGCTTTTAAGAATTCAATTAATCCAAATGTTATTTCAAATTCAAATCATTCACAAACAGTACCCATTATCAACTTATGAAAATCAACAAAATAACCCTAATTAGTTGTTCTATTTAACCAATAGGGTTCACCCTATTAAAAATATGGTTTTCACTAATCATCACTTAATTATCAAATTCATTCAAAATTGAATCAATTTGCAAACATCAAAAGAATTTGAAATTTTTAAAAAAATCCAAACTTGGCAAGTGTTTGTTTTTGAACTAATTAGCTTACTAAATTTTTCTCACATTTTTCCTAGCCCTAAACCTTATCTATTTCTTCCCTTTCCATTTTCTGCAAAAAAATAAAATAAAACATAAATAAAAGAATAAAAGCAAACAGCAGGGAGGGAGATAGGCCCAGCCCACCAAAAAGACCTCAGCCCGATACCCTTTCTTCCCCACCTCCGTACGCTGTCGTCAGCAATGGTGCACAGCGACAGGCGCTCCCACCTGCTCCACACGATCGTTTTCCCCCTCCTATATCTTCCTCTCCTCACCCCTCAGAAACCCTAACCCTAGCCTAGCCGCACCTCCTCCCTCCTGTCTCCCTCCGCCGCCGCCATCGAGGAGAAACGCCACCGTTTCCCTGCTGCTTCCGGCCGCCGCTCGCCGGACACGGCGCCGGCGCCTCCGTCACCCTCCGGCCGCGCAGCGCCCACCTCTGCGAAGTGGGTGAGCAGCCCTTTCCATTCCCCTACTTCCCTCTTGCTTCCTTGCATGTAGAGGCATCAAATCCTTCCATGCCAAGTGCCATCGCTGCTCCGTTTCCGTCAGAGATGAGCGCCTGTATGCGTTTCGCTTGCAGGTTCAGTTACGTCGATTATAATGTTCAAAAACCAACCGACCTGCTATGCATCAAACAAACGCATCAGCCCTACTGGCAGCAGCCGCGCGCAGCGAGCCAACAGATCCCGGGATCGAGTCCCAGCCCCACCCTTTTTCTGCTTATTATTCCGATTTGTGCAGTGGTCAGTTTCTGAACCATATCCTCACCGCTGCCCCCCTTCTGTCAACACAAGCGCACGAGCCCAGCTGGTCACTGTCCCTTTGCGCGCCCAGGAGGGCAGGGGTTCGATCCCCCTCCCACACAATTAAACAAACTTTTATTTCTAATTGTTTTTGTACTGCACAAACCCCAGAAATCACCAACAAGTCCTTGCTACATTTATTTTAAGTCCCTGTTAATTTTTCCAAGTCCCTAGTGAATTAAAAATGGCAGATTTGCACCAAATCTTGTAAAATGCATAACTAATTCATCTTAACCCCAAATCCAACTTTTAAAATATGTTTTCTGTACCAAATTAAATGTTCTATCCAAATATAAAATTTGTTTACTGTTTTGAATATTTTAAATTGGTGCAATATTTGAATTCTTGTTTAATTCACTCAAACTTGCAAAATTCATAACTTGGGCATAAAAATTCCAAATTCAACAAACTAAATATGTTTTCCAATCAACTTTTCATGTACTTTCCAAATATAAATTTTGTTTGCTGTTTTGAATAATTTAAATTGCTGAAAACAAATGTTTCTTAATTATTGCATTTAAAATGGCCAAAGTAATAACTTGCTCATTTTAAATCCAATTTCCACAAATGAAATATGTTTTCCATGCAAAATTAAACCACCTTTACAAATATAAAATTTGTTCCATGTTTTGAATAATTAAAATTGGTTAAATGATTTAAACCTTGTTTAAATCATTTAATATTGTTAAATCCATAACTTGATCAAATTAAATTCTTTTGGGACTTATAAAATATGTTTTCAAACCATAAAAGTATAAACTTTTGAAATATGAATTTGGTTTGATGCTTTGGACAAATAAAAATTCAAATAAGTTCATGTTTGAATTAAATTCATTTAATTCTTGCTTAAACTTGTTTAATTCATAAATAATTTATTTGAAATCCTTTTTCAACAAGTGAAACATGTAATCCACCCAAAATTTGGTGTTATTTTCAAATATGAACTTTGTTATCTATTTTGAACAATTAAAATTGGTGAAAACAACAAATGCTTGTGTGGCACCTTTAAGAAACCAAAATTCCAAAACTTAATAAATGAATTTCTAAACCTGGTAAACCTTATTTCTAATTGTTGTTATTTTTCTGTTTTCCTCATCCATGCATCATGCTAATTCACTTTCATATGATGATTAGTTGTAAAACAATTAATTCAACCATAATTCATGGGCTTTCCATATGCAATCCAACTTGCATGTGGGTCCATTTAAGCATGTTGCTATCTTGTCAACTAGTTTATTTTGTTGCATCAATTAAATGGTCATGCATCATCCCATGTTTGTGCACTATGCCATGTTATTGATTGTTTAACTGTCTGCATTGATTGTTTGCTTCTTCTCGGATACACGACGACGTTGAGACCGACGATACTTACGACACCCCTTCTAAGGAGTTAGCTCAGTACCAGGCTACTGGGTTTGCAGGAAAGTATTCACTCACATGAACCATCATGTTCCTTTCAACATTGGATATCGATACTTTTCCGTTGTCTATTCTGCTAGCCCTATGAATAGTTGCTTCTGTTACGAACCTATCACATGTATCCTTTAACCCTGATATTGCCTCACCTCCATACCTATAACCTTTTGCTTGTTGCCCGTGTCTTACTAGCATGCTTAGGGTTGTTTTGCTCGAGTCTGTTACCCGTTACTTTTTGTTACTATTTCATTATGTTCTGGGGGCTCGATGTTAAACAATGAATCATGCTAATGTTATTGTTAATAATAAATTGATGATAAGGCACCGGCAGGAGGCCCTGTGTGGTTTTGAGGCCTGCTAGTGTCGACCCTAATTAGGAAAAGGGTCTTGTCTACTGATCCATGATGAGCGCACTAAGCGCATGTGGGAAGCGAGTATGGACGCCCCCCTCAATTTGATTCGATTCGCATCTCGTCCAAATCTCCTCATTTAGTTCGTGTTTTCCATTTGCCGCATGCATGTTTTTGCGAGCCCAGGCCAGGGTGGAACTTTTGTAGTCGGCATATAGGGGGACACGTTCTTAGAGTGCTATGAGGGTCCCCTTTCTTCGGGGCTCGATTAGCCGTGCGCCCAAGGTTCTTTGGGCTTGATGCGAAGAAGAGTTGAGTTGTGTTGAGTACCTCGCTTGGTGGGTTGATCCCCCGTCTGGCGGGTTATTCTTACGTGTACGGCCAAATTGGTGCACCCCTGCAGGGATAAATCTTCTCGAGAAGCCGTGTTTTCCGCGGTTATGGACTACTTGGTGAAAGTACTGGCTAACAAGTACTCAGGACAACTTAAACCTAATGGTTAACAACCTTACACCCAATGATTAACAACTTTACTAGTAATAGGCTTATTGACACAATAATCTGAACCATCATTAATCCAACTGTGTGAGTTATCCTCGGATTGCTTCTTTGGATAAGGGGCGAGATCCAGGATGGGTTTGTTTGGTGGTTAGCTATAGGTGGTTACGATACACGATCTTATCTCCTTTCTGTTAGCCGGAAGTGGTAGTAACTCTGTAGTGGGTTAGAGCAGCCAGTTGCAGCATCTTTTATATTCCTTTTTCCTCCGTTGAACCCAAAGCATTTGTGCTTGGTGTTGACGGGTTACACTTTGGTGAATTGTGAGTCTTGCTTGCCAGTACGTTTATGTACTGACCCCTTTGGGGCTGTGGTTTCCGCAGACTACGTTTCCGAGGATCCCCATGGTGGCTACTACGTGGAGTATAACGAGACTGCTGACGAGTAGATAGCGGACCCGGGCAGGATCCGAGACTTCGTGGATGGGCTTCGTCTTTTCGTTTCCGGCCTCTTAGGCCTATTTGGATCTTGTCTGTACTCAGACATTTTGGATGCTTCCGCTGTGATGTAATGATGATATGTTGGGACATGTGTCCTCTGAATGATTGTATTTGCTATCTCTGCTCTAATGAGAGCTATTTGCAACTTATTTCAATCTTTTGTGTCGTAGAGATCTGTTGTGATATCAATTGTTCCAATGCCGTTGGCATACCATGTGTGTATGTTTTGAAGTACGTCAACGGAAGTATCTGGATTTCTACGGGATGGTTTGCGCAGACGATGAATAGTAAGAGAATGGTTGTCACACGTTTGCGTGTTGGCCTGCTCATATTGAGATGCGGGTGCCGGTATGCCCCGTAAGCCATTTATCTACTGTTTAACGGACTGTGAGTATCACCTAGCAGTGTGTGTATTATCAGTATGAGAAAATGGACTGGGGTCCACGGTTCACTAGAGGTGTCTCTCCATAGAAGATGAATAGCTCTCCTTAACCAAATTAAATATTTGGACTCCAAAGCATACTCCGAAGGGATGGATGAGGAAGAGTGGGGTCTTTCGCTACCACCTTGAAGACTAACTGCTAAACATTTATAGCTTGGAGGAGGAATATTGGCGGCAGCGGGGGAGGGTTCGTTGGGCTCTGCATGGGGATACAAACACTACCTATTTCCACGTTGTTGCTAACGGGAGGAGGATGAGAAAATTCATTATCTAGACTCTCATTGCCGAGGAGGGGCCGATTAGCAACCCTTTCCTTATCCAGACCCATGTGTATGATTTTTATCGACAACTGATGGATTGCGAGGCACCTCGGTCTGCTTTCCTGATACTTCCATTTTGCATCACTATTTTATATTGTTATTTTCTGTTATTCATCGATATATTTCATGTTATGATGCATCACTTATGTTATTTTATCTTATTTTGCATGTTTTGGAGAATAAACACCGGGACCAGAAATCTGATGGAAAAAGCACCATCGAGATACCCTATTTCAGAAGTTCGGAAGAAGAGGGGGGACACCGGAGATGTCTTAGAAAATCATAGGAGAAGGCTAGCCAGAAGGGGGGCACACCATAGGGTGGCGCCCCCTTGGCCGCGCCACCAGGTGGTGTGGCCACCCTGGCCCACCTCTGGTCGACCCCTTTCACGTACTTGACCCACAGGGAACCCTAAGACCCAGACTATCATCGAATAATTATACCGCCGCCGCCTCGGTGCGGCAAAAACCAGAGAGAGAAAAGCTCTCCGGCTGGGAGAAATCTGCCGGGGAAATTCCTCTCCAGAGAGGGGAAATCATCGCCATCGTCACCGTCATCGCTCCGTGCATCATCAAGATCGTCGTCGTCATCATCATCACCACCAGCAACGTCACCATCGTCATCCACCATCATCCCGTTGTAACAACTAGGGGCCTCTTTCGTTGTTTTACATTAGATCTCTCTCCCGCTGTGGATTACATGTTAGTAGTTGATGCTTGTGATATTTATCGGTGTTAGCACTTTATGACCAGATTGTTATTATCCATTATATCACCTCTGATTATGATCCATATGATGCGTTGTGAGTAGTTTGTTTAGTTCTTGAGGACATGGGAGAAGTCATGATATTAGTAGTGAAGTTATGTTGAAGTAATATCTCGTGGTTCGGTATTTAAGTTGTGGTGCTATTCTTCTAGTGGTGTCATGTGAACGTCGACTAGATGATACTTCACCTTTATAGGCCTAGGGGGATGCATTGTGTATTTGGATTCTAATTGTGTGGTTGCCATAGTGACAGAAACCTAAACCCCCGTTAGAAAACCAATGCACGAGGGAGCGTAGAATCCCGGAGTTTTAAGGTTGTGGTTAGATATATCTTAATTACTTTATTGTATTTGCAGATGCTTATGAGGGGTATAATCACAAGTATGTATTAGACCTAGTTGGGCGGTGCATTAGCATAGGTTCACCCACACAACACTTCACGAATCAATGGATATTAATCAACCGTAACGAAGCAAAAGCACTTGACGAAATTCCCATGTGTCCTCGAGAACGTTTGGTAGTCATAAGTAATACAACCGGTTTGTCCTTTGCTCTCAAAAGGATTGGGCCACTCGCTTCCATATTATTTACTGCACTTTATTTACTCGCACTTTATTTATCTGCTATATACAAAACAACCAAAAACCCGTTTGTTAGTGTTTACAGGAATTCTCTATCCAACCTGCTTGTCAACACCTTCTGCTCCTCGTTGGGTTGGACACTCTTATTTATCAAAAGTACTACGATACACCCCCTATACTTGTGGGTCATCAAGACTATTTTCTGGCGCCGTTGCTGGGGAGTGAAGCGCTATTCGTAAGTGGAATTGGTAATAGAAACTTTTAATGTGAGTGTTGTTTTTATTTCTGTTTGCTGTTTTATTTCATTATGGAGAATACTTTTGGTTCTCTGTTTAGAGGTACTTCTACCGTTACTACTAGGGTAGTAGGTAACCTGTCATCCGCTGAATTAGATCCTTATAAAATACCTATGAAAATTGTTCGACGTGTTATGGATAACTGCAATTACTGTGATGAAACTGTCCATTCCGGTGATCATTTGCTCTTTATACATGAATTATGTGAGTTATTCATGTGTGCATGTATTACAATGGATCAAGTTAAAAGGAAATTATTTTCTTTATCGCTGAAAGGAAGAGCCGTTGAATGGTTCAAATTACTAAAGAATGGTGAATCTATTGGATGGGAGGAAATTGTTCCTCTCTTTTATTCTAAATTCTATCCTCCTAGTGAGATTCATAAAGACCAGAATCAAATCTATAATTTATAGCCTCATGATGGAGAGAGTATTGCCCAAGCGTGGGGGAGAATGAAGTTATTAATGCTCAAATGTCCCGTTCATGAACACCAGCGTAATATTGTTATCAATAATTTTTATGCAAGGCTTTATCTTCATGATAAGGATTTATTGGATGCTTCTTGTTCTGGTTCATTCATACGTATGAAGGAAGAAGCTAAATGGGATCTTCTTGATTGTATTCAAGAGAACACTGAAGGATGGGAGAATGAAAAAGGTAGAAAGTCAGATATAAATTATGATTATGAATGCACTAAATCTTTTATAGGAACCAATGATTTCTATGATGTTAGTGCTGTTTGTGGTCTTGATTCTCAAATCTTTGCAAACTGTTTTAAAGATTTTTCCTCCTATCTTGATATTCCTAAGTAGAATTATCACAAGTACCATGCACTTATAACGATATTGTTCCTGTTAGTAATATAGAAGTGCATGTTGTTAATCCTGCTGTTCCTGAGCCTTATGTTGAAAAAATACCTTTCCCTGCTAAGGTGAAAGAACACTCTATGGTGGCTAGTGTGGTTAATAAGAGTAATAAGAAATCTATTGAACCTGATTAACAAATAACTATTGAACCTGTTGTAGAAATAGTAGAAGATCTTGTTTGTGGAAATGTGGAGGATGAACACATTGTCTTCTCTGAGGATGCTTCTAATATTATTTCACATCCTCATAGACCTGAGAACACTAGTGTTCATGTGCTTTCTGTTAAGATTTATGATCATTTCTATTATGGTTTGTGTGATATTGGTGCTAGTTCTAATGTTATACCTTATGAGCTTTATAGAGAAATTATGCATGAAATTGGTTCTTGTGAGCTTGCAGATATTTATGTGGTTATTCAGCTTGCTAATAGAGAAACTATTTTCCGATTGGTATTGTTAGAGATGTGGAAGTTTTATGTGGTAAGAATAAATATCCCACTGATTTTCTAGTACTTGCTAAGGATGCTAGTAAAACTTTTCCTATTATTTTTTGTAGACCTTTCTTAAACACTTGTGGTGCTATTATAGACTGTAAAAGAGAGAAGATTTTGACTAAATTTGATGGAAAATCTTATGAGTTCAGTTTCTCCAAATTTGCTAGAGCACCTTATGAATCTAAATTGCCTGATGAGAATTTTAAAGTTGAACAACTTGCTTCTATTGCTCTTGCTCCTAACAATGCTTTGTAGCAATATATGGAGGACCACGAGATTGAGGTCTTTACGGAAGAGAGAAATGAGATTGACGATATTCTTCTTCGTCAACCGGTGATACTGAAACATGATTTACCTGTGAAAGACTTGGGTACCACATTACCACCCAAGGAGGATCATGTTTTTGATTTAAAACCTTCACCTGATGATCTTAAATATGCTTATATTGATGATAAGAAAATATATCCTGTTATTATTAGTTCGAAACTTTAATGTGAAGAAGAGGAAATATTATTGGGAATTCTGAAGAAACACCGTGGAGCCATTGGATATACTCGCGATGATTTGAAGGGGATTTCTCCTACTATATGTGAGCATGCTATTAATATTGAACCTGATGCAAAGCCAGTAGTTGAACATCAATGCCGTTTAATTCCCAAGATGAAGGAAGTGGTAAGAAATGAGGTATTAAAACTTCTTGATGCTGGTATTATTTTTCCTGTTGCTGAGAGTAGATGGGTGAGCCTTGTGCATTGTGTCCCTAAGAATGGAGGAATGACTGTTGTGCCAAATAAAAACAATGAGCTCATTCCACAAAGAGTAGTAGTTGGTTATAGAATGTGTATTGATTTTACAAAGGTTAATAAATTTACTAAGAAAGATCATTATCATTTACCCTTTATTGATCAGATGTTAAAGAGGTTGTCTAAGAAAAATCATTTTTGCTTTCTTGATGGTTATTCTGGGTTTTCTCAAATTGCCGTTAGGAAGCAAGATCAAGCGAAAACAACCTTTACTTGTCCTTATGGTACTTATGCTTATAGACGTATGCCTTTTGGTTTGTGTAATGCTCCTGCTACGTTTCAAAGATGCATGTCTGCTATTTTTCATGGGTTTTTTGAAGAAATTGCGGAAGTATTCATGGATGATTTCTCTGTCTATGGAACTTCTTTTGATAATTGTTTGCACAACCTTGATAAAGTTTTTCAGAGATGTGAGGAAACTAATCTTGTTCTTAATTGGGAGAAATGCCACTTTATGGTGAATGAAGGAATTGTTCTTGGACATAAAATTTCTGAAAGAGGTATTGAAGTTGACAGAGCTAAAGTGGAATCCATAGAGAAAATTCCCTATCCTAGGGATGTTAAAGGTATTCGTAGTGTTCTTGGTCATGCTGGTTTTTATAGGAGGTTTATTAAAGATTTCTATAAAATATCAAAGCCTCTTACTAATCTTCTTCAAAAAGATGTATCATTTTTTTATGATGATTATAAGGAAGCTTTTGAAACTTTAAAGAAGGCTTTAACTACTGCTCCTATTGTTCAACCACCTGATTGGAATTTACCTTTTGAAATTATGTGTGATGCTAGTGATTTTGTTGTAGGTGTTGTCCTTGGACAGTGCGTAGATAATAAGTTGAATGTTATTCATTATGCTAGTAAGACTCTTGATGCTGCTCAAAAGAATTATGCTACTATTGAAAAAGAGTTCCTAGCTGTAGTTTTGCTTGTGATAAGTTTAGACCTTATATTGTTGACTCAAAGGTTACTATTCATCTGATCATGCTGCTATTAGATACTTTATGGAAAAGAAATATGCTAAGCCTAGGCTTATTAGATGGGTGTTGCTTTTACAAGAGTTTGATTTGCATATTGTGGATAGGTAGGGTGCTAAAAATTCGGTCGCTGATAACTTGTCTAGATTGGAAAAAATTACTTTTGATCCTATTCCTGTTAATGATATTTTTCCAAATGAACAGTTGGCTGCAATAAAGGTAAAACCACAGGATAGTCCATGGTATGCTGATTATGTTAACTTTATTGTTTAAAAGTATTTGCCTCTAACATTTACAGCTCAGCAAAGAAGAAAATTCTTCTATGATTTGAGGCATTATTTTTGGGATGACCCACATTTGTATAAAGAAGGAGTAGAGGGTATTATGAGAAGATGTGTTCGAGATCATGAACAACGTGAAATATTGAAGAAGTGCCATAGTAGTTCTTATCAAGTACATCACGCTGGAGATAGAACCGCACAGAAGGTTCTACAATCAGGTTTCTATTAGCCTACTCTCTTTAAAGATGCACGTAAATTTATTTTATCTTGTGATGAATGTCAAAGAGTAGGAAATATTTCTAGATGTAATGAATTGCCTATGAGTTATTCTCTTGTTATTGAACCTTTTGATTGTTGGGGATTTGACTTTCTGGGTCCTTTTCCTCCTTCGAATGGTTACACTCACATTCTTGTTGCTGTTGATTATGTTACTAAGTGGGTAGAAGCTATACCTACAAAAAGTGCTGATGGTGAGATCACTTTAAAATGCTTAAAGATGTTATTTTTCCTAGGTTTGGTGTTCCTAAATATCTTATGACTGATGGAGGTTCTCATTTTATTCATGGTGGTTTTAGAAATACCCTTGCTAAATATGATGTTAATCATAGAATTTCCTCAGCTTATCATCCTCAAACTAGTGGGCAAGTAGAATTATCAAATAGAGAAATTAAATCTATCTTGCAAAAGACTATTAATAAATCTAGGAAGAATTGGTCTGATAAGTTGAATGATGCTTTATGGGCTTATAGAATTGCTTATGAAAATCCTATGGGTATGTCTCCCTATAAAGTGGTTTATGGAAAAGCTTGTCACTTTCCTTTAGAATTAGAACAGAAAGCTTATTGGGCAGTGAAAGAACTAAATAAAGATTTTAAACTTGCTGGTAAGAAAAGAATTCTTGATTTGAATCATCTAGATGAATGGAGATGTGAAGCTTATGAAAATTCCAAGCTCTTTAAAGAGAAAGTTAAGCAATGGCATGATAAAAGAATCCTTAAAAGATATTTTCATCTTGGTGAGAAATTTCTATTGTATCGGTCTCGTCTCAGATTTTTTGCAGGAAAATTACTCTCCAGATGGGAAGGACCTTATATTATTGAAGAAGTGTATCATTCGGGTGCACAAAAATTGGCTTAATTTTTTGACGAGTCTAGCTTAGGGAAAAACGTTCGTTTTGCTGCTGCTGCTTTTCTGGACAGATTCTGCCTTCTTTGGTATTATGCACTCTTTGGGCTTGGGAATCGAATTCCATGATTCTTTCAAGAAAGAGAGTGAACATACAACATAATGAAACTTATTGTCTATCTACTGGAGCATTTGATTTGGAATTTTGCACAACAAGCATGTGATTTGTTTGTCCTTGCTAATCTCACCCCACAGAAAAAGAATGGGAGAAACATGTTTTGTGAAGTTTTTTCACAGGGAATAGAGGAGCTGCGCCTCAAGACATCCAAGAATGGTGAAAGCCATAAGCTTGGGGATGTGATTAACACCCCACTTGAGCTACACTCTTTTGGTTAGCACACGTCTACTTTCTGTTTTTCTAAGCAAAGCATTTATCGTAGAGACTTGAAGCGTCTAGTTTTTGTTTTTATTTTTGTTTTGATAAGACCACCACCATCATTTTATATGAGATTGAGCTACTGGAGTTTGGGGTTGGAATGTATTGTATGCTAGTATTATGACTTGGAATAGGGATGCCATGGTTGATTTGAAGAGCTACATATGTTTGCATGATTTATAGGCTTTTTATGTGTAGAAATTTGCAATAATGTTGTCTTGAGCTATCTCTTATTCATGTCCTTGATGTTAATTTCTGGTTTATTTAGTTTGTCATGAAATGATTAGTTCTATGGACATATGCATGCATAGTAGCTGGTTAACTATCTCCCTCTTGCTATCCCAAAAATTTAAAAATTCCAACAAGTAAAAACTTGTTTCCAACACTCCTTAGCCAAGTATTTCCAGTGAGTCCACCATATCTTCCCATTAGCTTCATTGCTATTCCGAGTATGTTCACCATGTTATTGTGTTATTTATGTTCTAAATTAATATATTCACTTTATTAATTGTCATGGGTTGAACTTGGGATAGGACTCTCACAAACTTTTGAAGGCACACTTTACTTTTTATGCATCTAATAAACATGACCCAATAATGGGAGCCACAAGTTTTGCGTTTGACAAGTGTGTGGTTGGGAGCTAGCTATAAACTTGTATCACCGGAAAGCTTTCAACATTGCACAAAAAATTTACATTTGGTTGATATCATGTACTTTTGTTTTTGGACTCCTGCCATGCCGAAATGAAATAGAGGAATAGTAAGTTTTGATGAGTAAGTATCTATATGACAAGAGAAACGCATTGGGCCGCTAACCCAAGCAATGCTTTATCATGGTGGAAATTTACTTACAGCTTGAGTGACTCTACAACACATCCTATAATAAAATAAGAAGCTATGCATAATAGTGAATGAAAATAAAAGGGATGATGAGTCTACTCCGTTTGTTCATCTTGTCATTGTAACATGGGCTTGTTTCCATGTCATGGGGCAAGAGGTACCTCTTTGCGGTTCTCTATGATGTCATTAATACTTATTATGATTGTACAAAGCTTATTAGGAATCTTAAGTTGAGTAATCATGGAGTAGGTTTTCACACTTACGGGGCATGAGGCTTTCAACCACCTTGTCATTATCATTACTTCAATACTCACAATTTTAAGATGCTAGTGATAAAGGGGCAATGAGAGTCCTAGATCAATTGATACCACATTTCAATTAGTAATTTTAGTTGAATAATTTAGAGGCTAAATAAGACTTGATCATGTTTTACCTCTACTCAATTTTCTCCAAAGTGTCCACCATATTTTCTATTCTCCATTATGCTATTCTTTGACCAATATAGGATTTTATTTTTCATTTTGTGTATGCATTTTGTCCATAGTGCTTTTATTTCATTATACACTTTGTGAACTTTCATGAAGCATCTTTGCTTGCATATTTGATATTTCTTACAACATGAATTGTATATTGCCACTCATTTCTAGTATTAATCATTTGATTATATGTAGCATGAATAATCCTCCTTGATATCCCATGATTGTTTCAATATGCAAAACCCATCTTAGTTTTATCACCTTCATACTCGAGGACGAGCATGGGTTAAGCTTGGGGATGTTGATGCATGTAAAATGCATAGATGAATTTTGCATATTTTCACATGGTTTTCTATTACATATTGCATCATATAAGGGTATAATTCAATGTTTTATAGTATTTTGGGGTTAAATTACAAAGTCCCCCAACTTTTATGGAATTAACCCTCCCTGTCAGAAACCTTGTTTTCTATATTTTTGACGTTTCAGGGGGCAAACTTCCGGGAAATCACCTGAAAATCTGCGGGGGTCATTTTTTTGGAAGGAGAAGACTTGCGGGCGAAGGATCCACGAGAATTGGGCAAGGAGGCCCAAAAGAGGACCCTCCACGCGGCCAGATTCCTTGGCCGCGTGAGAGGCCCCCTTTTGGCCCCTGTGGCCCCAATTCCTTCCATCTTTGACTTACCGACTCCGTCTTGACCTAAAACCGACTATAAAAAGGGTCCCCTGTACCCTTACGGAGGAGAGCGCCGCCGAAACACCAAAACACCAAAACAGAGACCAGAAGTTCCAGATTGGAGGGGGAAAACTCCGGCGGGGCGCCGCCGGTGTGATCTCCTACCCCTCCAATGAAATCTCCATCGACATCTCCATGAAGAGGGAGTAGTCCACCCCAGGGCTATGGGTTTGTTGAAGTAGCACTTGTATCTCTCTCTCTATGTGCTTCACTAATTAGATCCGTATGAGCTGCCTCACATGATTACGGGCACCGTTGTAATTCCTATGTGGTGGATCTTTTGTATGAGTTATTGAATCTGAGATTGCAATTGATTCTCTTGCGTTATTTGAGTAGATGTATCTTATGTACCCCGTTCTTATTTGCTAGCTTTGATCAATCTAGTTCTTGAGAGCGTGTGTGGGGTGATGGGTGCATTAGTTGGAGTAACGGGGGGTGGCTAGTGCTGTGAAAGTGACAGAAGTTCAGCGATCCACTAAGGTTTTGTTAAACCTTTCTTAGTTACCTCACCAGGGATAAAAAGGAGTACCTTGTTACCGGGGATTTGAAGTGACACTAATCAATATCCATGACTAGATCTAGCAAGTTCTTACTTCAACTTCATGTCACATTGCTTAAAGCTATACTCTGATTTTTCCTTAATTATCGAGGTGTTATGATTTATTTTGCATCTTGGTGGAGTATAAGAGGGATCAATATGACCGTAAAGATCTCTATGCTAGGACGTGATGCCCATATGAAAGTACTCAATGTTAAACATGTTATTGTAATCTCACATGTAATTCTTTATGTCCACCGTCTACCACTTTATTTGAGAGAATGCAAGTGTGAAACCATGAACCCCGGTCCTATTTTAATTATAAGAAAAGACTCTAGTTACTTTGCTGCAATTTACTTTACATGCACTTTACTTTACTTGCATCTCCAATTCGAATTTACATTATCTCCATCACCACTTGCATCACACAAATACAAAAAACAATCCATTACATATTTATTTTCTCATTTGCATTTAGTAGCAGATTTAATTATTGCACATTTACTTTCAGTTTTGCATTGCAATTTAGAAGTCTCACACCTTGTGCTTGACAACCACTTGGTGAGGTTGAGGGCACAAAATTCTCTACTTGTTTGCAGGATCCTGGAGAAAGTTTGAAAGACAACTGCTGAAATACTGGCTCCCCAAGAGTTCGATATAAACCCTCGAGTCACCCTCGTGGGGAAGAAGGCTTGACACTAGCTACACACTCTGCACTTGGAGTCTCAACCTAGCCATCACATAGCCAACCTCGAATTCATGCTGCTCTGTTTTGAAGACATGTCACGCCTTCGTATCAACTTTCACAAAATCGGAAGCCTTTGTTATGGGCCAGCCGGCGCACGAGCAGTCCCGTATCGCCAATATGCTTAACTTCACACTGGGCTCGTTCCCTTTCCATTACCTTCATTTTACAATATCAGATATGAAACTGACGATTGAACAGTGGCAATTTCTAGTTAACAAGTTGGGCTCCAGGGTGGAAGTATGGTTTGGGAGGCTCCTCTCCTCGGGTGGAAGGTTTATCCTCTCGAATGTTTGCCTGGAGGCTCTTCCCACTTACGCTATGGGGTTGTTCCTCCTTCAGGAGAGTACACGCTAAGTTTGACTCCATCTGCGCTCGTTTCTTTTGGGAAGGTGCTGGCCCTAATCGTAAGGGCCACTTGGTGAATTGTCCGGCAGTCTGCCGACCCAAAGACTTTGGGGGTCGAGGGCTTACTAACACCAAGATGATGAACAAGGCTTTCATGCTCAAGTGGATCTAGAGAATTTTCCAATCAGACTCCTCCATCTGGCGCAACATTATTGAAGTTAGAACGACAACTGAAACGTAAAGCAGGTGCATACACGGGAACTCAGCAGCCAATAATAGAGTCCATGGCTGCTCGATTCGACCGTGTTAGGTATTTGTTTCAGACTAGGCTAAACCTAGTAAGACTCAACCCCCTCAGGGTCAGCTCCGTACTAGATGGTGTATTCGTCTCCTTCCACTCCTCCGGAGAGATCCGGCTCCTCGTAGTAGATATCCTCTTGGCCTCCGAGGATATTGAAGGATGCTTCGTCTAAGTTCTCATAGCCTAAGCAGGGGTCAAACGGGATTGAATGAGTAACGGGCGTTACTCAACAAGTTCATTAAGTACGGAAGTAATTGATGCACTAACTACGGTCCTCGAGTATAGAGAGTCTAGACCGAGGCAATTTTTTGTCAAACTTTCTGCAAGAGATTGCTTTTAATATTGAAAATTGTGCCCGCCAGTCTTCACAGGACTAGAACTTCATGGAGTTACCTTTCCTTCGGTGTTCGCAGTTCCATCCCGGAACAAGGGGTAACATGCCACATCATTTTACACTCTTCAGAGGTGCATTACTTTACCCATGGGCGACCAAGACCATGTTGCAAAACCAGGCGCGCGATCCTGTCCACTCCCACTCAGGTGTGGGGCCCGGTTTTTGGTCCAAGCCAAACCGTGCTTCTCCGCACAACGCATGCCCACCCATTTCTGCCAGCAGGTTGAACGCCTGATTCCACCCCTCACGATGGAGATCTACGCGCCCCTGGTAGACACTCATAGACCCCAGAGTCCGTGGGACGTAAGGGCTCCCACCCATGTGCATGTAGTCCCTCAAGACCTACAGCGTAATTCTCTGGCAGTCCATTGACATGCGAACGAGAGAAGGTCACAGCTGACTTACTCCCCCCATAGAAGACCCATGGTCAACGCGGTATTTACGGCACAAGAATTCTTACGATGGTGGTGATTAATCCTAGGTAATACTTTCCCATGAAGATGGAACCTTCCTTAGACTTATTCATCTTACCATGGTTCCATCCGCCCACCAAACAGAACACTACCACTCGGGTAGTCATTCAATTAGTCATATTATTATAAAACTAGGATCATGCATTCTTTTGAGCGCAGGTGGTATTACGATAGGGTTTTTGAAATTAGTTGTTATGAAATAATTCAAAGGACATGAGCAAGTGATGAACTTGCCTCGATATGGACAGGTAATGAACTCTGATGCTTGGGGCAGATCCTGACTTCCTTGTTCTACAAAACACCATCATTGTCTGGTAAAGACAATGTTTAAAGAAGCAAATGATGCTATTATGCATAATGATGATATGTATGCATTTTAACTAAATGATTATTTGGGGTGTACTAAGTCTTTTGTAATAATCAATTGTTTGTGAATTTATTATTTATCAAAATGATTAATTATTATTACTACTATTATTTTTATTTTATTATTATTTATTTTATTGATTAAGTAATTATTGTTTTCACAGAAAACATTTATTTTGGAGTGTTTTGAAATGATCAAATTATTGAAATAAGTTTGAGAGAATATATTTATATTTGATTAAATAGATCTGAATCCTTTTAAATTTTATTATCAAGGTTGTATTGTTAAAATATTATTCTAAAATCATAATTTTAAGACTATAAGTATTATTGAATTTTTTTTATATCTTTGTATACAAATTCTTTACTGGATTTAAAATCAATTTTATTGTAGAATTTATTTATCATTTACTATTATTTTTAATTCTTTTATTTAAGAATTGGTCAAATGACCAATATGCCCCTAGGCTGACAGGTGGGTCAACCCTTTTAGGGTTGAACCCAACCCATTCGCCTGGCCGAGCCAGACGCTCGCTCACACCCGCGCCCCTCTCCCCTCATCTCCACCTCGCCCCGACGACTCTCAGGCGATCAGGATCGCCTCCGCCTCCGGCGATTTACCTCGACTCCCTCCGGCCACCCCCGCCACCGTGGATGGACGCAATCGATGCGCCACCTCACCCTCTACCCTCTCCTCCACCTCAATCTGTTTGCTGCTCGCTGTGCTCCTCGTGCACAAGCAAACCCTAACCCTCTGGTTCGGGAGCTCGAGGCGCTCCACTCCTCTCCGGTGGGTACCTGCTCCTCGAGGTGGTCCAGGGCGCTCTCGCTGCTGCTTTGTTGTTGCTGCTTCTTCCCCATGGTTGCTGCTGGTTGTGAGGACACGGCGCCGCCGAGACGGCCTCCTGGAGTGCAACCGCGCTCTCGTCGCCGTTCGCGCTTCTCCAACTGGCTGTGGTCACCACGTTGGTGACCACCTGTGAGTACCTCCTCACCCCCTTCTCTTTCTGACCCCTTCCCCACTCTCTCTCCCTACTCCCTACTTTGCTCTGGAGCCTGGCTCTCGTGCCAGTGTTCATTCCATGACTCCCTGAGGTACCTCTGTGAGGTTGTTGCTGGATTGGTTAGGTTTTGGGAATTTTTCCCATTGAATCCTTGGTACAGAGGCTATGAAGAAATTGTTATACTCTATGATGAGATGGGGAGACAGATGCTTTAGTGGATTGATTTGCATTTAGGGATTATCTATCTGATGCAATCTGCTGTGGAAATTATTTTGGGTATTATACCTTGTGCTTGTGATGGAAAATAATCTGGGATTTATTCCCTGTGCCTTTGCTGTGAAGAGATCCCTTAGGATATCTCCCTGTGGTTAAACTCTCTGGCTTGCTGTCAGTGGCACAGAGCTCACTAATATGTGTTGATTCAATAATTTCTATGGGTGTGCTATATTTTGATAGGTGTTACTCTGAATCATAAGTTCAGAGAATATGACATCATCCTTTATTTCCTTTTTCTGCTTACGTGCCCTTATGTGGTTGTGTTGAGGTATCAGATCCTTGGATCTGGTGCCCATCAATTATATTGAGGATATGTGATGTGATACAGTAGCTCTTTGTCTTAAGACTTGATTCCGGATCCTATTTACTGATAAGATCTACTCTATCTATATGCTACCTTTGTGCATCACTTGATAAGAACAGATTATTACACCTGATGCTTTTACCTATCTGAAATTTACTTACTAAGAACAGATTGCTTGCACTTGCTTCTTTTGCCCCTAAGCCTATGATTCATATCCTGAGGCCTCTCTTTAACAAGAACCTATGCCTAACTTGATACTTTTATCCCATATGATGAGTTACAGCATAACACTTCAATACCTCTATGAGGGTACTAAACCCCAATCCATCCCTGTGTGCAACTAGCCAGTAAATGGCTCAGATGGTACAAAGATTTTCACCTTAGGTGATGATCAAAAGGTTGGTGGCTTTTGGTGCTTGTGGCTTGCTTGATTTACTCTTGCTGCTTCCCTGTACCTTGGCCTTGTGATCTTGGTTGCTGGTTTGCAATTAGATGCTCCAGTACCTGTGATTACTTATGGGTGGATGATCTAGTGGTATTGCTTCTTCCTGTTCTTGGTTGCTTTCACAACCTAAGCAGTATCAGGGGAAAGTGTGATGTGATCCCCTCCCATTGCGGCTGATGTGGTATTTATACCACAACAGTGGTCTTGACAGCATTAAAGTGTGCTCATGACTTTGATGTTCAGCCTTAACATCTAGGGGTTGTAATGGTCCTGCTGGACTTTGATGTTCATCCTTAACATACTTGGCAATATCTCTCTTCATATTGTTCCACCAAAATATGTATCTGAGATCCATGTACATCTTGGTACTCCCAGGGTGAATAGAGTACGGTGTCTCATGTGCCTCCCGAAGTATCAACTTCTTGATCTCCGAAATATCAGGTACACAAAGCCTCTCGTTGAACCATAATGAGCTATGTTCACCTAAATGAAATACGGAAGGTCTTCCCTCATTAATTCTTTGGAGTTCTTCATTTATGAAAGGATCTTCGTCTTGCCGCCGGATTATCTCATTTCTGGGATCACTTTTTCTTTCCTCCATGACCTTCATGGTATACAAGCCCCCCAAAGACTGTAGCTCTAGTATCTCAATCTCTGCTTGTTCTATTCTCTCTTCAGCTCTTTTGGCAAATCACATTGAATTGGTTGACTATCAGTACTCTTCAAGCTTAAAGCATCAGCTACCACATTGGCTTTTCCCGGTGTATAGTTGATGGTAAGATCGTAATCTTTGATCAATTTTAACCATCTCCTTTGTCTCATATTCAGTTTTTTCTGAGTGAAGAAATATTTGAGACTCTTATGATCCGTGTAAAGCTCACACTTTGCTCCATAAAGGAATGACCTCCATCTCTTCAAAGCAAACACTACAGTTGCCAATTCCAGATCATGAGTTGGGTAGTTAACTTCATGAGGTTTGAGCTGCCTCGAACCATAAGCTATTACCTTACGATCCTGCATGAGTACATATCCCAATCCATTCTTGGATGCATCACAATATACGATGTAATCCTTGCCTGGTTCGGGTACTTCTAGGATTGGAGCTGTTGTTAATCGTTTCTTCAACTCCTGAAAACTGGCTTCACATTTATCTGACCATACGAAAGGAGTATTCTTCCTTAACAACCTGGTCATTGGCCCGGCTATTTTAGAAAATCCTTCAATGAATCTTCTGTATTACCCGGCCATTCCAAGGAATCCTCGAACTTCCTTGACATTGGTTGGTGCCTTCCAATCCAGAACTGACTGTACTTTGTCAAGATTTACTGCAATACCTTCTTTGCTAATAACATGTCCAAGAAATTCTACTTGGTCTAACCAAAACTCGCACTTACTGAATTTGGCATATAGCTGATGTTCCCTCAGATCTTGTAACACTACTAGAGAAAAGCTTATCACAGGCGAACAAAAAAGGCCTACCACAGGCGCATTTCAGCTCGCCTGGGACCATATCGCCAGTGGTAATCACTTACCCCACACGAATTCCAAAATGCGCTTGTGGTAAATCAGCATACCCCAGGCGAATCAGCCTTGTGCGCCTGGGGTAACTGATTTACCTGTGGAGAACAAGCCTGGTGCGCCTAGGGTACATATGCGCCTGTGGTTTTATATATTATTTGCCTGGGGTATGTTTTTGCTGTGTCAAAAAATAAAACAAACCAAAATACTCTCAGTTCGCACAAATATATATCAAAATGACAGAAATAACAGAATAACAGGAAAATGACAGAAATAAGTTTCATAGTCTCGAACAGAGATAGTTCAACAAATAATATAACCTCGATCATCAACACATAATACACAAGTTTATATTACATAGTCTCGAACAGAGATAGTTCAACAAATCGATAGTTTAGCTAGACAAGCAAAACAACAAGTAGCATCAACACAAGGAGTACAAGGAGTATCAGCACAGCGATGGCGAAGGTGGTCATCCGGGCCCTCGTCTTCTCCGTCTTCTCTCTCGCTAGGTAAGTGGCGTATCGAGCTTCCGCCTCCACCATGGTCTTGTACCCCTTGTAGCTGTTGCCGCTGAAACCTTGCACCTGTCTCCGGCATTGTTCCCAGTCGTCGTAGACTCCGGGAACCCTACCGATATACACAACATACCATGTCATCCGTGCATAGGACAAAAATACGAGTTTAGCATGGAAAGTGATAATAGACCGCAAATAACTATCAAAGAAATAGAAGCATCAAGGTTTACGAATAAAACACGACAAATAAAGGACTAAAAGTTATATGATGCAAGTGTATACTAACATTTTGTCAATCCTATGGTCTCGGCGGGAACGGACGAACGCCTTCTAGCGTGTTGAATGTCCGGGTGTCACGTTGCTCTCGTAGGTGTGTTTCTATGTCACGGTTGCTCGGTGGTGCGTGGCCGTGGAAGAACAAGCCACCCCGAGTGATGACATCCGACGCGAGTATCGTGCAGATCCTCCGTTGGATGCGACGGAACTCAGCTCGCACATATTCATCGGGGGTGTTGGCCATATTTGTGGTCAGGTCTCGGAGATGACTTGGTAACAATACCTCTTGGGCATCCTTTAAGTACTCCCTCATCTGAAAGATGGCATACCAAACTTCCAGCCCAGATTCTTGGTTCGATTGCTTGAGGCAGGGGAAGTTTGTTATGTGGTTGCACACGTAGGAGCCTCGGACTATTTTCTCCTTTTTTAGGGGCTTGCCTAAATTGGCGGCAAAGCCGTTGAGGGCACTATTAAGAATAGCTCTTATGTCGTTGTAGTCCTTCTGCACCGCCCTACCCGCATCGAGATAAGTGCATACCGACCAATGCAGTTCCATGATGATGAGTGTGCATCCTCCGTTTCTGCGCAGAACATTTCGAACAAGCCATCAATATCATCAATCGGAATACTAAGGAGATTCTAGAAAGAATGTAACGACGGGAAGCGGAGATGACTACTTACTTGGGAAAGTATGGCATGAGAATGGCGTTCTTATCCTTGTTATCTATCAAAAAACCCGTTATATAGTTCGTGATAACAACCCGGTCCGCAGGTGACCGCAAGTAGTCCTCAACCATGTAGTACGGGTCCATAATCGCGATGTGCAGGGTATTCTCCATGACCATATCGTGCGCCATGCTGAGCAATACCAGGCGGACAATGCTTCGGTCGAGCTTTCCCAAGTTGAAGACCCTGAATATGTCTTCGTATCTGATGAAGAACACCTCTGCGGGATTTGTATCCACAAATCCCACGAATCAGGGCACCTTGACCACGTATAGCGGGTAGGAGGGATGTTTCTCACGTAGAAGTTCATTCTCTCAGAACAAAATTCTGTCGTGGATGCTCCTCATGTCACCACCCATGACAACGACAACCTCTGGCGGCAGCATCGGCTGACCTATCTGTAGCATCCACCTTTTTGTAATAAAGTGCTTGTGTGTTTGTGGTTGTGATCATGTCATGTCATGCATGCATTTTGAACCTAAGTTGTGTTTAAAACAAGTGCATTAAAATTTAATACCGGAGTCTATTAAAATCGCCTAAAAGTGCAACTCTAAAATGATGATCTAAAATGGTGCAATTTTTGCAAAACAAAAATATGTTGAGGTTGTAAATTTAACAAGGATCCCAAAAATAATTTTTGCCAATTTTTGTTCTTTACAAAAAAGCCCTCAAAATCTGTTTTAGTTGCTGTCTTAAAAGAAGAAAGGACCTTTTTGCAGTTTATGGAGATCTCAGGGGGTTTTCATAATTGTGCCTTTGTCTTCTTCCTCATGACAGTAGATGAGCAGATCGAGCACGCCGCCTTCCCCTGCCACCTCCTGCTGCTTCCCGCGAGGATAGGTGCAGGAGACGTCTGCATCGCGGCTTCCTCTCGCAAACCCTCCCCTCTCCTCTTCTCTCTACCGGAAACGAACAGGAACCCCCAAACCGAACCTAACCCTAGCTAACCAACGCCGTCCGCCGCTCCCCGCCGGCGAAACAGTCGCCCCCGCGCCCCTCCGAGCTCCCTGCTAGCTCCGCCATCCCCGCCTCCTCCTCCTCGAGTCCGCACGGCAGCCAAGGAGCCCGGGAAGGCCGCAATTTCTACGCCGACGAGCGCCACGGCCGCCGCCGGAATTTCCTCGCCGCCGGCGATTGCCTCCCTTCCTCGCTACCCCGACCCCTCCTCCACGCTCAGGGTGAGCTCCCGCACCTTCCGGTGCCTCCCCTTTTCTCCCTCCCCCTCCGGTTCTCTTCCTTGCCGCCGGCTGTCGTGGGATAATCACGGCAGATGTTACCAGGGGTAACTGATCTTGGGGCAAGTCGACACAGGCGTTTGGGAGAGGGTTTAGCTCAAGGGAAGACATGGTACAACTTGATCTGATAGCCGGCAATCGGAGTCGCCGGATCTCTATTCTCGATACGATAATTCGATTAGGGTTTACACTGGATACTCGATATCACGCGATATTGCTAGGGTTCTTGGATCTCTATCTAAAACTATACCTGAGGGTCGGTTTATAAAGCACCCGTGCCCCCTAGCTTATTCGGCAGGGCATATTCCGGATCCTACATGGACACGGCGCACTAACCATAACTTTCCTTTACAATAGCCCATAACCCGGGCCGTTAAGCCCACAAGTTTGGGCCTCCACAAGCTTCTTTATTCTTAGCCGAATCCTGCACACCATCCTTTGGGCCGGGTTATTTCCTCAGAGCTTGGCATACCGGGTTAGCATCCCCCTGTCAGTAGTCCCAGAATAGCCTGGGCTTCACGGATCTCCTTGAAGCGCTTGCTATTCCCTGCAAAGATATCGATCATACGGGCATATGAAGACCGGGTTAAGATGTTTTGATATTCGGCTAGGCCTCACTCCATGGTGGCCATGTGATAACCCGGATTTGGCCTCCAGACATTTAGGTTCAAATTCCCAGGTCCGGACTACAACAAAAATGCCAAGATCTCATGCTTGATAATCAGTCCCGTCATTACGGGGCAAATCCCTTCCTTCTTCTATCCCAATGCCTCGCCCAATACTTGACGCATATCTCGCAAGATCTTCGCTGATAACCATTACCCCGCGGTTTCCGGCTACTGGCCGTTAGGATAGGCTCACCCTTGCCTCATAAATAGCACTTAATGGGCAACCCTAAGCCCCTCACCACGCCACAACTTCCCCTCTTCTTCCTTGCTCCCAACACCCTCGCAACACCACCGTGAGGAGCCCGCACCCGTCACCAACGCAAGATCACCAGCGGCCGCGCCCGCCCTTGAGTCGCCTTGCGCCACCGTCAAGTGTCACCGTTGTTCCATTTCTCTCATTCGAGCCACGCCGCCCATCGCCATCGTATTAGACTCCAATCTCCCGGTAAGCTCCTCGCAACCAGTTAATTTAACCTCACAACTTTCAATTTATCCAAGATCAGATCTAGGTCAACCCGCAAGTCATTTGTCCGATTGCATCAAATTAGATCGATTCGAGGCTTGCCAACTCCTTTAATCATCTGCCCTATAGTCACAAGTGATCCTCCAACCATCATTGATTACCAATTTTACTTAAAAATCATCCGCAAGCATTTCCATCTAGATCCGTTCCTCCTCGATTTTCCGCTTATTGCATTAACACCCGGAAAAACCCTCCTTTTCCAGCTATTTCATTTGCGATATAAATATGGGCAACCATCCGTCATCCCCAAATACCTTTCCCTACGTAAGTGACCAACAATTTTCACAAGTGTGCTCAATACCCGGACAGTTCTCAGCTTCATACCTTCTTGATACCTTTATACTCGGATGTTTCAGCATTCCCGGGTCTTATTTCACACGCCTCTTCTCTTTGTGTTTTGCAGGCTGGCCCCATGGCTCCCAAGCGACAAGGAAAACAACCGGCTCCGGCGAGGACCACCCAAACCATATCCGCCAACTGGGGGCGTTCCACAACCACAAAAGCCAAATTGGACGAGCTAGCCGAATTAGGAACCCTCCCTTCTCAAAAAGACATCCACTGGAGGGTACCGGGTAATGAGACTCGCCCCACCCCCGAAGAAAACGAGGTAATCTGCTTCGTTGACCACGTGACCCGAGGATTTCGTCCTCCGGGTCATCCTTTCTTTAGGGAGGTCTTAGATCATTATGGACTCCGGGTGTTCGACATAGGGCCTAACTCCATGTTGAACATTACCCACTTCATTGTTCTATCTGAGTCGTACTTGTGCATGCCACCGAGTCTGACTCTTTTCATTGAGTTATTCCAGTGCAAGCCGTGCCGCGAAAGCGGCGACGGAGCGCTTCTCACTTGCGGCGGGGTATCCATCCAACGCCGTAAGAATTCTTTGATGCCAACCCTCAACCTGCACTCCCACGTTAAACATTGGCAACTATCTTTCTTTTACTGCCACGATACCTCCCCCGACAACGAAAAGAAGCTGCCGGGTTACTCAGAGACCCCCCTCAGCCCTCCGAGTCTTTCTATGCCTTCGCATCAGACTCAGACAGGGAGGCAATCCTTCCTTCGCTAGCCAAGATAGCCATTTCTCAGCCCAGGGCCTCCTAGGGCTCAATTTAATAAAAACTTGGGTCGATTTCCGAATCCAACCTAATTCCGTTCGCGCCAAATTGATGTGCGAGTATTCGGGGCACACCACAGACGCGCTCCGCTACTCCACCAAGAGCTTTGCGACCGGTGATACTATAAAGACTATCAAGGGCTTCTTGGCGGAGAAACTGGAGGCGATAAAGGGCATCGCCGAGTTACCCCCGTTTACCCGGGAAAATCCAGCTCCAGCGGTAATACCCGGCGCTCATAACTTGTTTCCACATTTCAACTCGATACTGCTTCTAAGCCTTAATCTTATCTTTTTACCTCAGGCTGATGACCCTTTCTGGAGAGTTGAACACTCCCCCCTCCAGAGACCCGGAAGAGGAGGACGAGGCGGCTGACGATAGTGAAGGTACTCACTCATGATCTGCATATTTTTACTTGCATTACTTTCTCTCGTCTGTCCTTTTTCCAATGAATACACACCTGGTTCGCAGGGCTAGAGGACGAGGGTGGAAACAATGAAGACGACCCGGAGAGAACCGAGTCTGACCCAGAGACAACAGTCGGGGCCAAGAGGAAAAGCAGGGGGACAGTGTCCAAGGTTCCTTTTTCCTCATTATCCTCTGAACCTTACTCCTTTGACGTCATGCGACGACTTAACCATCAATTATCAAATTCGTCATGCTTGAAGGATTCCTTCCCAGCCAAGCGCAGAGTAACTCGGAGCTCCCCAGGTGAAGATCCACTTAACCCGGGCATCTCCGCCCCCTCGGTTCCTCGTGGCAGCGCTCCTCCATCTCGTTCTTCCAACTCTCCTCAGCGCCACCCTTCTCCTAACCACCCACGTGCCGGGCAATTCCGGGTTCCACTAGTGGTTCCTGCGAACACCTCATCTGCTTCCAGTGGCGAGCTCCCACCGGATTACACCGTAAATGCCGGGTAAGTTTTTGCCATATTATTTCTTTTTGCATCTGACGAACTTTCATTCAAGCCGCCGTCATCATTAATAACTGCCTTTTTTCATCTTTCCTTCAGTGCTCAAGTCACCGTCAGTGACCCGGAAAACACAAAAACGGATAACCTCCAGGTGGAGAAGCCGACTGACGCAGACGCCGCAACTGGTGGTGATGCGAAACTAACCGGGAACAAGGCCCTCTGAACAATCCACTTTCCCAAACCGTCGGATCTCCTTCCTTATCGGAACCAGTAGACGAAGAGATAGAAATTCTAGATACAAGGATGAGCTCTCCCAACCCGGACACTCAGACTGTCCGGGTCTCCACTCCAAATGCGAGGAGAACCCCCCTACCAGATGATCAAGCTGCCGGCTCTTCCGGGACTCGCTCCGAGGAGTTAACTTTTGCCCAGATGCTGGAAACTCTGCGCACCTTAAGGGCTAACGAGGAAAACATCTTGGGGTCTTTAATAACCAAACACGAGGTAAGTTCGATTAATATTGCTTGTACCTTTGTCCAGTCCCCAAGTTCCGAGTGAGTTCATTCATGACTTGCTCGGTACTTTTATTATACCAATGACTGATAACTGCTCTTCTACCTGACTAATGCTTTTTTAACATCCATGCAGTCTTTCGTGACTCAATACGAGGAGAAACTTGCGGACGCCGCCAAGCTCATTGAAAAGGAGATATCTTTACGTGGAGCAGCCGAGGCTGAAGCCAGGAGGAATAGGCAATTAATGAAGAAGTACCGAAGAAGGGCTCACCAAGCCGAAGATGACCTGACAAGCCTTTCCGTCGAAATATCTGACACCTATTGTTCTTTGCTTGGTATGCTTCCTTCTCCGGGTTTATCCTTTTGACAAACAGCAAAAATTTTCCGACTTATATCTTCATTTTACTTCAGGCCCGGACGAAGCCATGCCGGATGAAGATGACATTGCCAAGCTGAAAACCATAAAGAGTGTTATCCGGCAGCTATGTGCCGGAACCAGATGGATCCTTGACGAGTTACGGTGTCCAGGTAGAGGACATGTTGATCTGAAGAGGCTGTTGGACGCCCTATCCACTATTCCCGAGTGGATTCGGCACTCGAAGCGCTCATCTTGCCGGGTTGGAGTGACCCGGGGGCTTGCACTTGCGAAAGATTATCTCCCCAAGCTCGAGTTAGCGAGGCTTATGGGCGGCTTCCCAGAGTTCAAGCTTGACGGATCCAAGTTTTCAGTAAAGGATTTCCAGGCCGTCCAGAAGGAGGTCCGTTACCCGGCCAGCGTAATTGCTGATGAACTGGATGTTAACATACTTGTTCCAGCATATGATTCTGCCGATAAAGTAATTAAGTCGGATCTTCCTGAGCCGTATGACTGCTGGCTCGGTGGAAGGAGGAAGCTGCTGCAATAAGGGCGGAGGCTGCCAAGAAACAAGCTGAAGCCGGCTCTGCTCCTGCTGCCTCAACATCAGTCGTTCCACCCCCTGCAGGGGGGGCACCGCCGATCCGGGTGCTGCTTCTACCACCAATGATGGCAAGGGTAAGGCCAAGATGGGCGCCGAGTGATATGGTTTCCAATGCCTCTTCTTAAGCGTCAGTCGGTCGACATACTTTTTGAAACAGTCATATTTTGGGCGGTGCGCCTGTGCACCTTTGATATTTTTTCACCAGTATTTTGTAATGCACGCTAAGGCCTTGATATACTCGATGCCTGTTCCGACTTTTTAAGTTTAAGCTCATCTGTTCTCGATATCTGGTTTTATTTATTGTTCCTTTTGTGAAAACTCAGTTTTCCGGGTCTCATGGGTATTGACAAGCGGATTTTGCTTCGAAGTCCCCAAGTCCCCAAGACTCGGATTTGGATTTTTGCAACTATACAAGTAAGCCAGTTCTTTTCAAGATTTCAAGCTACCGGGCCCGGATTGCCGAGTCTAGGACACTTGATCTTGAAAAGGGAACAAAATGCTTATTGCTATTTTCACAAAGATCCATGAGTTGTTTCACATCGGTTTTGAAGTTATGCTTAATAGTCATTGAGTTTCCAGCTATTCAGCCTTGTACTCTGCATAACTTGTGGTTTAGATGACCCTTTTGACTGTCTTGTACTGTAAGCCGGCTTTCGCGTGGATACCATGTTGTTAATCAATACGAAGACGTAGCCAGCCAATCCCCGTCGGGTTTCATGACTAACTGCCATCGTAAGCGAACAAATCATGCCACTTTAATGCGAGTCACATCGAGCTTAAGTAAGAGTAGCCAAGAAATTTGGACTTCTTTGTCCGGTTATAAGATTGTAGCCGTACTCGTTTGCAAGTAATCGGCCCTTATAACTCATAGGCATCATGGCCGGGTCTTTGAGTTTGTAACTGTGCTATTTAAGCGACCAGCCCCCAAGACCTAGATATACGCATCGTACTGAGAATACATAACAACCATCTCTTTTCTTGATAACCACCTCTTTACTTGATATGAAAAACTGATAACAACCATCTCTTTTCTTGATAACCATCTCTTTACTTGATATGAAAAATGTAGGTCAGCAAGCCGCCTCATTAAAAACCCGTCCAGTCCCCAAAGGTACCCTGGATAGGAAAAGAGTACGTCAGAAAACCTGCTGCCTATTACATCGTGCAATTCCACTTGCCAATAGTCTTTACTAAGTATAATACGGACGCAGCTGAGCCACGTTCCATGGTCTATCTCTTTCTTGCATAGATGAAGTGGTGTGTGCGGTGTCGTTGACTGTAGCCGACTCTTCCCTTGCATCTATCAAATAATATGATCCGTTATGTAGGCTCCGCTTATGATAAATGGTCCTTCCCATGGTGGTGATAATTTGTGTTTTCCTTCGTTTGACTGTACCAGACGCAGAACCAAGTCTCCTTCCTGGAATACCCGGGTCTTCACACGCCGGCTATGATACCTCCGTAGATCTTGCTGATATATGGCTGATCTTTCCAGGGCTTGTTCTCTTTGCTCTTCTAACATATCTACGGCGTCCTGCCGGGTTTTTTCGTTCTCTACTTCGACGTAAGCTGATACTCTAGGCGAATCGTGAATAATATCACTCGGTAACACTGCTTCCGCACCATAGACCATGAAGGGGTGTCATCTGAGTGGATCTGTTAGGTGTAGTGTTGATACCCCAAACCACAGAAGGAAGTTCCTCGACCCATGCACCAGCGGCCCTGACACAGGGAACTCGCAATCGTGGTTTTAATCCGCGAAGCAATTCTTGGTTTGCCCACTCCACTTGTCCATTGGCCTGGGGATGAGCCACCGATGCCACATCGAGCCGGATTCCATTGTTGCCACAAAACTTCTCCATCTCACCAAGGGACATGTTGGTTCCATTGTCGGTAATTATGCTGTGGGGGTACCCAAACCGGTAGATAATCCTTTTCAGGAACTTGACTGCTGTAGCTGCTTCGCAATTAGTAACTGGCATAACCTCAACCCACTTGGTAAACTTATCAATGGCCACCAAAAGATGTGTCTTCTTGCACGGTGACATATGGAAGGGGCCAACCATGTCCATACCCCAGACGGCAAACGGCCAAGTTAACGGGATAGTCCGCAACTCCATAGCCGGCACATGGGTTTGGCGAGCGTACCTTTGACATCCGTCACACCTTGCTACCAATCGCTCCGCATCCGTTAGGGCCGTGAGCCAGAAAACCCGTGTCGATAAGCTTTAGCCACAAGAGACCTTGTGGACGCATGATGTCCGCAGTCGCCTTCATGGATTTCCTTGAGAATCTGTCTGCCTTCTTCCGGCGCTACGCAGCGCAAAAAGACTCCTGCTGCACTTCTCTTGTACAATTCCCCATTGATGATAGAATACCCCTTTGCTCGCCTCAAGATTTGCCTTGCTAATACCTCCTGTTGTGGTAACTCGCCTCGTGATAGGTAGGCCAAAAACGGTTCTGTCCACTCGGGAATAGTACGTATAGTGGCTACGAGTCCTGAATCCGGGTCTTGATTTGCCAATTCCTCCTCTGACTCGATTTTAACTGACGGTCGCCATAATTCGTCCAGGAAACGTTAGGTGGAACCGGCTCTCTGCGCGAGCCGAGTCTGGCGAGGGCGTCGGCTGCCTCATTCTTTCTTCTGTCTATATGCTCCACCTCATACCCGGAAAAACATCCTGCAACCCTATCAACTTCCCTGCGGTCTGCTGCCATAGTTGCGTCCTTTCTATCCCACGTTCCTGACACCTGCTGTACCACAAGGTCTGAATCTCCGAAGCATCGTATCCTCTTGATGTTCATTTCTTTGGCTACCTTTAAGCCATGCAGTAGGGCCTCATACTCGGCCACGTTGTTGGAACAGTCGAAGTGAATTTGTAGCACGTAACTCAATTTGTCTCCTTTGGGTGATGTTAACACCACCCCAGCTCCTGATCCCTCGTACTGCTTTGATCCGTCGAAGTGCATGATCCATGACTCGGAATTTGGAACCGTTGTAGTCATGCCTGTATGTGTCCAGTCGTTAACGAAATCAATTAAAGCTTGAGATTTGATTGCTGACCTGGGTTCGTAGTTGATATGATAATCCCCCATCTCTATCGCCCATTTGGCTATTCTTCCCGTCGCGTCCGAGTTTCTGATGATATCCGACATTGGTATTGAACTAACCACTGTTATGGGATGTTCTTGGAAATACGGCTTCAGCTTCCGGCTGGCCATAAAGACCCCGAACACCAACTTTTGCCAATGTGGATAGCGCTGCTTTGCTTCTGATAATACCTCGCTGACGTAATAAACCGGCCTCTGAACCGGGTATCCTTTCCCATCCTCTTGGCGTTCCACAACGACTACCGCGCTGACGGCTCGGGGGCCAGCTGCCACATATAGTAGCATAGGCTCTTTAGGACCCGGCGCCGCTAGTACTGGTGCTTCAGATAGCTGCTTCTTTAGTGCCTCAAATGCCTCGTCCGCCTCTTGATCCCACACGAACTTATCTGATTTCCGCAAGAGCCGGTACAAGGGTATTGCTTTTTCTCCGAGTCTGGATATGAATCGGCTCAAGGCTGCTACGCAGCCCGTGAGCTTTTGAACATGCTTCAAATTTTCCGGTTTTTTCAGACTCTGGATGGCCTTGATTTTATCCGGGTTTGCCTCGATTCCCCTCTCGGAAACTATGAATCCGACTAATTTCCCAGCTGGAACTCCAAACACGCACTTCGTCGGGTTAAGCTTCATCTGGTACCTCCTCAAGTTTTTGAACGTCTCCTTTAGATCATCGATGAATGTCTCCGCCTTCCTAGTCTTGATGACCACGTCATCCACATAGGCATGGACGTTACGTCCGATTTGGTCCTCAAAGCACTTTTGAATACACCGTTGGTAAGTTGCGCCAGCGTTCTTCAACCCAAACGTCATAGTTTTATAACAAAAGGCCCCAAAAGGGGTTATGAATGATGTTTTCTCCCAATCCTCCCTTTTGAGCTTAATCTGATGATACCCGGAATATGCGTCCAGGAAGCATAACAGATCGCTTCCAGCTGCGTCTATAATCTGATCTATCCTTGGCAGCGCGAACGGATCCTTTGGACAATGTTTGTTGAGACTCGTGAAGTCAATGCACATCCTCCACTCGTTGGTCTTTTTCATCACCAGAACCGGGTTAGCCAACCAATCCGGGTGAAATACTTCCATGATAAAGCCGGCTGCCAATAGCCGAGCGATCTCTTCGCCTATAGCTTTCCTTCTTTCCTCATTCATTTTCCTCAAACCTTGTTTCACGGGCCTGGACTTGGGATCCACATGCAAACTGTGTTCAGCCAACTCTGTAGGGATACCCGGCATGTCGCTAGGTGTCCAGGCAAACACATCTGCATTCGAGCGAATGAACTCCACGAGCGCTCCCTCCTGCTCTTTTCCCAGGTTAGACCCTATGGTAAACTGCTTAGTAGAATCCCCTTCGACAAAATCTATCTTCTTGGTGTCTTGCGCTGCCTTGAATTTTGCTCTCTCATCCTCAGTATTCGGCTTTTTCAAGGCTGTTCTATCGTCCGGATTTACTTGAGACCGGTAATATTCGAGCTCTTCCTTCCTGCATGCCTGCTCGGCCATAACTGAATCTCCTTCGTCGCACTCGGACGCTATATCCCAGTTCCCATGTATAGTGATGGTCCGTTTAGGACCCGGGATTTTCAGCTGCAAATACACGTAGCACGGCCTAGCCATGAATTGGGCGTAAGCCGGCCTCCCCAACAGCGCGTGGTAAGGACTGCGCAACTTGACCACCTCGAACGTGAGCCACTCAACTCGATAATTATCCGTCGATTCTCCAAAAGCAACTTCCAAGGTGATCCTTCCCTCGGGGCTCGCCGAGTGACCCGGTACGATCCCGTGAAAGATTGTCGAACTTTTCTGCAGCTGAGACTCTTTGAGACTCATCCGTAAGAAGGTCTCCCAATAAAGGATGTTGATGCTACTTCCACCGTCCATCAGGACCTTCTTCGCTCGTAACCATTAACCTGTGGAGCAACCACCAACGCCAAGACTCCTGGACGCTCCACTTTTTCCCGATGATCTCTTCTACTCCACGTTATCTCTTGTTCTGCCCATCTAAGATATCCCGGCGCGGCTGATGAAACCGAATTTGCCGCTTGCTTTGACGTCTCTTTGTTCCTGCTAGAAGTTCCTGTAGTATGCACATGATATTGTCCTTTTAAATTAGTCGTTCGTACCGTGCCGACGAAGATGTTGATCCGGCCGATCGTCAATATAAATCCGGACTCGAGGTGATCCGACTCTGGCCCCCAGCCGGAATCGTCCACCATCTTTTCTTCTTCGTGGTCGATGTAGATTTCGCCAATGACAAGATTCTCCATGCCCTTCCGAGTTTCTCCCGTGATGTAAACACCTTTGGACGCAGGCCCCACGGTGGGCGCCAACTGTCGTGGGATAATCACGGCAGATGTTACCAGGGGTAACTGATCTTGGGGCAAGTCGACACAGGCGTTTGGGAGAGGGTTTAGCTCAAGGGAAGACATGGTACAACTTGATCTGATAGCCGGCAATCGGAGTCGCCGGATCTCTATTCTCGATACGATAATTCGATTAGGGTTTACACTGGATACTCGATATCACGCGATATTGCTAGGGTTCTTGGATCTCTATCTAAAACTATACCTGAGGGTCGGTTTATAAAGCACCCGTGCCCCCTAGCTTATTCGGCAGGGCATATTCCGGATCCTACATGGACACGGCGCACTAACCATAACTTTCCTTTACAATAGCCCATAACCCGGGCCGTTAAGCCCACAAGTTTGGGCCTCCACAAGCTTCTTTATTCTTAGCCGAATCCTGCACACCATCCTTTGGGCCGGGTTATTTCCTCGGAGCTTGGCATACCGGGTTAGCATCCCCATGTCACCGGCCGACAACCGCCGCCGCGCCCGAGCTCGTCGGCGCGAGCTCCGGCGACCAATCGGCCAGACGCGGCCACCATCACACTCAGCGCAACCCCCTCCGTCCAGTGGTATAGTTTGCTTCGAAGAATTTCGCGCGGTTTTGTCGATTTCATCCTGGCTGTGAGGATTTGGGGCTGGGGTGAGGTCACAACGACATCATGCTGACGTCACCAGGCCCTTTTTCAGTTTTTCCTGTTAAACAAAAATGGTACTGACATGTGGACCCCACTGCTATTTAAATTACAGAAAATTGAATAAAATTGAAAATGCAATATCTTTTAATTGCTTAATCAGAAAAATGTGTTCAATATACCATTTTGTTCAGAAAAATATAATCTACATGCTCATATCATTTTCACACATTTTTGACAAAGTTGAATTTTGAGTATTATTTAAATCATTTAAAATAAAGAAAATAAGTTTTTATTCAAGAAAATTAGAAAATTACAAGTTATATGTCAAAATGCTTAGAATGAAAAATGCAACCTAGTTATGGTGTTCTCAACCCTTTTTGAGCACTTTAACTTGTTGCACCTCTAGGTTTTGCCCGAATCGGCCTCCGAGGTCCACTTCGGGACTAAATTCACTAAAGTTGTTTTCTTAACATATGAACCCTAGCAACCCATGAACCATGTTTAGGACTTCTCTTCAATGCATTCAAATGTTCATTCATACATACTGAGCATTGCATCGATGCCTGTTTTGAGTGTTGTTCTCTTTCTTTCCGGTGTTTGCTCTTATCGGTAGAACCCGAGTCCGGAGTGAAGTTCGACACCCCTATCGCTGAATACTTGGTCTAAACAACCAAGTCAAGCACTTATTCCTGAAGTTTCTCAGGTTTTCTTGAAACAAGGCAAGCATAACCTCTTATCTGCCCATATATGTTTTCGAAGTGTTTTCCTTCTCGATGCATGCTTTACAAAGTATTTTGAGTCAATAGATAGAGTTATCCTATTTAGTTGCATAAACCAGATATCATGATTCCATGTTCCTAGCTGACATAGGATTTGTTTGTGTGTATCGCCAAAACCTCAAATATGCCATGCTTAGTCATACATGCCTGTTTATCTCTGCTCCATCCGGTTGATGAATCAGAGTTACGAAATGAATCTAGTATGACAGGATAACGTGGTAAGGTTCGAGATGTGTGGTTAATATGATTAAAGGCTTGGATGAGTTGCCACATGGAATGTGGTGATTTGCCTCGTTCATGCCCCTAGGAGCGAGTTCTCGCCTTTGAAGCCAAGACTGATCGTGCAACCACACGGGGATTGGATTCCCCTCGGTTTCAACTTGTCTAGTTTGTTCCATGAGTTTCCTAGTTTGGGCGTTCCATTTGGATTTGCGGGGATGTTAAAAACGGTTACAAAACTAGGACGTGGCGGTGTAACAGCCTGTGGCGAGACAGTATTTGAAGCACCGCTCACAACGATAGAGACCCGGCAGGAGATGGCCACTCCCTATTGGCGGTCCATCTCTACTCGGAGCGACTCATGGAATAGGCGAAGCAAGGGAAAGATCGTGGTCAGCCACCCTCTGCCGGCACATTGTCGGAATTGTGCCAATAGCTTGGCATTAAGAGTCGGTTGATACGTGTGGGTAAAGTTGTACACCCCTGCAGGGTTTAATCTTTTCGAAAAGCCGTGTCCGCGGTTAAGGACAACTTGGTGACGGATCCTGAGATCATAGATAACCTGAACCTGACGTAAAAGATGTTGGCAATGAGTGTTTAGTTTTAAGAGGTGGTTCCAGTTATCGGTGCTGAAGATGATGCTTCGGAGGTTCTGAAGGCAATACCCGTGAAAGGGTGTTCTTTTAAAAGATTTGTGAAAAACTTCTCTATCTCCCTCTATTCGAAACAAAGTTGGCTTTACGCAAAACAACCTTCATAAACCCTTTATGAACAAGCAGATATATAATAGGTTAGTTAAGTCTTGTTGAGTACCTCCCGTACTCATGTTTGCTTCAATTTGGTTCAGGTGGAGTTCCATACCTTCGGTGGTGTTTCAACGTGGACATCGACGGATAGTTTGGGGTTTCCCAGGTAGCAGCCTGGAATCTCTGGGCTGGGACGTCGCCTTATGTTGCGGCCTCTTAGGCCTTTTTGGTTCTTGTTGATTAGCAACATATTTTTCCTCCCGTTGTCTGATGTAATGTTGGGTCGTGTGACCTCTGTTTGTAAGCTATACTCTAGTATTACTTGCTTAGTAAAGCTTCATGTTTAGAGTACTGCTTTGATTGGTTATTGGTTTCGAGCTCATTGTTATACAGTTTTGGCTATGCCTGCATAGTTGTCGCAGTCGAGGGGTTGTGGAGCCGATGATCCATGTCCGAGCCCGCATGTCGATGTGATCGGCCTGGGGCGAGGTAACCCCAGTAACCCTCGATTGTTGTTGCACTTTCTGGACACATAGCAGCTCTGTATAGTTTTGGTCCCGTTTCCTTCAGTTTCATCCGACTCTTGGACGCTTTGATATGCATAGTTGGTTATGACTAGCATGGATACAAGGAGTAGTAGACCGGGGATCCGGACTACGTGCCGATGAATCCGGTCTGCCTGCCGTTGTTGGTTGCGGCCGGGGCTGGTAACCCTGAAGCCCTTGTGAGTCCATGGCTAGGAGCACATAACAGTATGTATATCCCTGGGTCCAGGGTCTGACAAAAGTTGGTATCAGAGCAGGACTGCCTGTAGGAAAACCCTTGCTATTGGTCGATGTTGAGTCTAGAGATTGTGAAAACTATTTTTGAAATGACAAATGAGTTACGAAAACCTTCTTAGGATTCTTTTTACTCCTTACCTGGTATCGCTCTAACTCTGAGTCACCGTATCTCATTTGTTTTCAAATGTTTTACCTCTCACCTGTTAACTTCAAAGTTAGGAGCAAAATCGTTGGGTGTTTTTCCTAGTACTCCGTGTCAGGTTGCTAATGTTCTCAGAGTTTCCAAGTTACCTCCATCGGTCTAAACCGTTGTTTCCTTTTGACTTCAGTTGATCCATATCAAGTCATGAATCTTTCTATTGCATTCTTTCCATGGGAGTGTTTCTCATGGTTCCGTTTCTTTGTACTCAGGATGTCCGGGAGTACTCAAGATTCCGTTGAAAGTGGTCATATCGAGGGAGAGTCTTCATCTTCCTTAATGACGCAAGTTCTTCAGGATATCGAGACCAACCGCCTGAGAAATGAACATCTCCTTGAGCGTGTGGCGCAAAACACTGAACGTCGTCACGACGAATGCGTTACATTTGGGGATTTAGTTCATGCTAAGCTTCCATCTTTCAGCAGTCTCAAGGAACCCATCGATGCTGATGATTGGCTTCGTACGATCGAGCGCAAACTTAACGCTCTCCATGTTCCAGAAAGTGACCGTGTGAACTTCGCCGCCTATCAGCTAGAGGGTGAAGCTGGTTCATGGTGGGAAGGTTTCTTGGTGTTGCAATCGCCGGGACATAAGGTTACTTGGGAGGAGTTCCGTAAAGAGTTCCGTGCTGCCCATGTTCCTGAGGCAGTTATGGACTCCAAAAGAAAAGAGTTTCTGGATCTGACCCAGGGACAGATGGATGTTGAAACTTACGGGCGTGAATTCACCCGTTTGGCTCGTTATGCACCCCGAGATGTTGCAGATGATGCGGATAAACAAGAGTTGTTCCGCAAGGGTCTGGATTCCGGAGTTCGCTATGAGCTACTCTCTTTCCAGTTCCCAACCTTCCAGGACCTTTATAATCATGCTCTTACCTTGGAGCGTGGCAAAAAGGAAATGGAAATTTCTTTGAAGCAGATTTCTGGAGAGTCACGTGTGTCTTCTTCTGGTTCCAAGAAGCGTCGTGTGTTTGTTCCATACAGTGCTATTCCATATCCACCAGCTTTTCAACAAGGCCACCTCGGTGGGCGTTCTGGTGTTGCTGGTAATAAGAAACGACTGGTGACATGTGACGTGTGTGGTGAACTTGGACACTACTCCAACAAATGTCCTCAGAGGAGACTTCCTCCACTTCAGCATGTTCTTACACGTGTTGTTAACCGTGGTCGTTTGAACCATATTCTTATTGAAGAAGCTCAGAAAGCACCTGATGTCGTGTTGGGAATGCTTCGTGTCAATTTAGCTCCAGCATCAGTTCTGTTTGATTCCGGATCATCACATTCATGTGTATCAAGAGCTTTCGCGGGGTTGTTGGACATACCCTTTGTGAAAGTGGTCCCTCCGTTAGTAATCTCCACTCCAAGGTCTATCCGTCAGATCAATCATTGTTGCCCTGGTGTGCCAATTGAAATTGGAGGTTTGGTGTTTCTCAGTACACTTGCCATCATGGACCAAACTAATATCAATGTCATATTGGGCATGGACTGGTTGTCAACACATCATGCCATGATTGACTGTGCAGCCAAGTCTGTTACCCTGATTCATCCGTATGGTCAGACAACTCGGTTGTTGTTTCCTTGTGGGACAGTTCAACCACAGCCATGTTCTCACCTTAATGCAATCGAAGTCCGGCCATCTATTGAGGTTCATGAGGTACCAGTAGTGTGTAAGTTTCCGGATGTCTTCCCGGAAGAGCTCCCTGGTGTGCATCATGATTATTCAGTGGAATTTGCTGTCGAACTAATTCCTGGAGTGGCTCCTACTTCTGAAAGACCATACCATATGTCTCTAGAAGAGTTGGTTGAGTTGAAGAAGCAAATAGAGGAGTCAGAAGGGAAAGGCTTCCCTCATGCCAACACATCTTCTTGTGGATGTCCTACACTCTTCGTTATGAAGAAGGATACCACAGTTTCTCAGCTGGCCAGTGAATGCTGTCCGTTCAATGATGTGGCAATAAAGCACAAGTGTTCTCCTCCTCGGACAAATGGTTTGTTTGACCGTCTGATTGGTGCCACTGTTTTCTCCAAGATACCCTTAAGTCTGGGTTATCATCAACTTCAGACTAGGTCCGGGAATGTTTCTAAAACGGTTTTCGAAACTCGTTATGGTCTTTACGAGCACACTGTTATGCTTCCCGAACTCTCCAACGCTCCAACCATGCTGATGGGGCTTATGAAATCCATTTTCATGGAGTATCTCGACAAGTTCGTTGTGGTTCACCTCAACGATGTTATAATCTACTCCAAGTCCTAAGAAGAACATGTTGAACATCTTCGGCTAGTTTTGACAAAGCTTCGTGAACATCGTATCTATGCCAAATTCTCCAGATGTGAGTTCTGGTTGAAAGAGCTCATATTTTTAGGCTATGTCCTATCTGCTGACGGAGTTGCAGTTCTCCCTAACAAAGTTCAAGCCATATTGGACTGGGAGTCACCTAAGTCCATCAAAGAGGTTCGAAACTTCCTCGAACTTATCGGTTGTTATCACCGCTCTATTGAAGGTTTCTCCAAAGCTGCCAAACCAATGACTGATCTTCTTAAGAAAGATAAACAATTTGTATGGTCAAGAATGGCAGAAGATAGTTTCCTGTTGTTGAAAACCAAGCTGACTAATGCTCCTATGCTTGTCCTTCCGGACACGCGCAAGAACTTCGTAATCTTCTGTGATGCCTCTCGTCAAGGTATCGACTGCGGTCTTTTGCAAGATGGTCGGGTGGTTTCTTATGCTTCTCGACAACTGAAACCACATGAGCTCATATATCCAACTCATGCTCTTGAGTTAGCAGCTGTTGTGTATGCCTTGAAACAATGGCGTCATTATCTGCTAGGAAATCAATGTGAGTTCTACTTCCACCAGCAGAGCTTCAGATATCTTTTTACCCAACAAGATCTGAGTCTCAGACAAAAGAGATGGTTGGAATTAGTCAAAGAACCCAATGTGGAGGTCAATTGTCAATCTGATAAAGGTAAAGCCGTGGCTGACACGACAATCCAGAAGTCTTACTGTAACAGCTTGATGATACAACAAGATCAACCTTCTCTCCACAAAGAGTTCTCCAAGCTCAATCTTGAGGTTGTTCCTTCTTGTTATCTGGTTAATCCAGAAGTGAAATCATCCTTTGAACATCAAATCAAAGATGCCCAAAAGCGGGATCTAAGCATTACCTTGGTCAAGAGAAAGATTTCTCGTGGAATTCCTACATGTTTCTTGGTTGATAATCAAGGTACCGTTTATTTTGGTGAACGTCTTGTTGTGCCGAAGAAATGGAGTCTGAAACAACTGATCCTCCGTGAAGCTCATGACTCACTTCTCTCTGTTCATCCTGGTAGCACCAAAATATACCGTGATCTACGTCAAAGGTTCTGGTGGACCAAGATGAAGCGAGATATCGCTCAATTTGTGGCCGAATGCGACGTTTGTCGTCGTGCTAAAGCTGAACACCAAAGACCAGCTGCTACTCTCTACCCCACACCTATTCCTGTTTGGAAGTGGGATGAAGTTGAGATGACTTTCATTGTTGGTCTTCCAAGAAATGATCAGGGACACACCGCTGTCTGGGTAGTGATTGATCGTCTGTCAAAGGTTGCTCATTTTGTTCCTATCCATCAGGGAATCAATGCTAAACAATTGGCAGATTTGTATGTCTCTCAGATAATACCTCTTCATGGTGTTCCTAAGAAGATCCTGTTTGATCAGGGAAATCTGTTTACCTCCAAGGGCTGGGCAAGTTTCAAGCAAGCAATGGGAAGTCGTCTACACTTCACCATCATCTATCAGTCATCCCGTAATGATCACCTCGGGAGTCTGAATCAAACTCTTGAAGACATGCTTCGAGCTTGTGTTGTATCTTTCGGTAATGACTGGGAGAAGTGTCTTCCATCTGCCGAGTTCGTTTATAACAACTGCTTCCAAGTTATCTTGGCCAAAGCTCCGTTTGAAGTTCTGTACAACAGAAGTTGTTCAATTCCGTTAAATTGGTCAGAAACCGGTGAATGACAGTTCTTTGGACCGAAGAATCTGATCAACGAGACTGAAGAAACAGTTCGTATCATCCGTGAACATCTGAAAGCTGCTCAGTCTCGTCAGAAGAGTTATGGTGACCGTTAACAAGATATTCGTTATGATATCGGCGGACAAGCCTATCTTCGAGTCACACCGTTGAAAGGTGTTCATCGTGACGTCATGACGGAAAGATTACCGCCTCGCTATGTTGGTCCTTTCCCTGTTCTTGCAAAAAGTGGGAATTTTGCTTATCGTCTCCACCTACCTTCAACGTTCCCACAGGTTCATGCTACATTCCATGTCTCACAACTCCATCGTTGCTTCAAAGATTCCAAGTGTGGTGTTGATCATGAAACCATTGATCTCAAGGATGATCTGACCTACCGAGAATGTCCTGCCCGTATCCTCGAGGCAGCTGAACGAAAGATTCGATGCCGAAGCATCAAGTGCCTCAAAGTTCAGTGGTCTCATCATTCTGAAGCTGAAGCAACCTGGGAACGAGAAGATCGTTTACGATCTGAGTACCCGTCCTTCTTTGCTAAAACCTAGGAATCTCGGGACGAGATTCTTGTAAGGGGGGTAGAATTGTAACATCCACCTTTTTGTAATAAAGTGCTTGTGTGTTTGTGGTTGTGATCATGTCATGTCATGCATGCATTTTGAACCTAAGTTGTGTTTAAAACAAGTGCATTAAAATTTAATACCGGAGTCTATTAAAATCGCCTAAAAGTGCCACTCTAAAATGATGATCTAAAATGGTGCAATTTTTGCAAAACAAAAATATGTTGAGGTTGTAAATTTAACAAGGATCCCAAAAATAATTTTTGCCAATTTTTGTTCTTTACAGAGAAGCCCTCAAAATCTGTTTTTAGTTGCTGTCTTAAAAGAAGAAAGGACCTTTTTGCAGTTTATGGAGATCTCAGGGGGTTTTCATAATTGTGCCTTTGTCTTCTTCCTCATGACAGTAGATGAGCAGATCGAGCACGCCGCCTTCCCCTGCCACCTCCTGCCGCTTCCCGCGAGCATAGGTGCAGGAGACGTCTGCATCGCGGCTTCCTCTCGCAAACCCTCCCCTCTCCTCTTCTCTCTACCGGAAACGAACAGGAACCCCCAAACCGAACCTAACCCTAGCTAACCGACGCCGTCCGCCGCTCCCCGCCGGCGAAACAGTCGCCCCCGCGCCCCTCCGAGCTCCCTGCTAGCTCCACCATCCCCGCCTCCTCCTCCTCGAGTCCGCACGGCAGCCAAGGAGCCCGGGAAGGCCGCAATTTCTACGCCGACGAGCGCCACGGCCGCCGCCGGAATTTCCTCGCCGCCGGCGATTGCCTCCCTTCCTCGCTACCCCGACCCCTCCTCCACGCTCAGGGTGAGCTCCCGCACCTTCCGGTGCCTCCCCTTTTCTCCCTCCCCCTCCGGTTCTCTTCCTTGCCGCCGGCCGGCAACCGCCGCCGTGCCCGAGCTCGTCGGCGCGAGCTCCGGCAACCAATCGGCCAGACGCGGCCACCATCACACTCAGCGCAACCCCCTTCGTCCAGTGGTATAGTTTGCTTCGAAGAATTTCGCGCGGTTTTGTCGATTTCATCCTGGCTGTGAGGATTTGGGGCTGGGGTGAGGTCACAACGACATCATGCTGACGGCACAGGCCCTTTTTCAGTTTTTCCTGTTAAACAAAAATGGTACTGACATGTGGACCCCACTGCTATTTAAATTACAGAAAATTGAATAAAATTGAAAATGCAATATCTTTTAATTGCTTAATCAGAAAAATGTGTTCAATATACCATTTTGTTCAGAAAAATATATTCTACATGTTCATATCATTTTCACACATTTTTGACAAAGTTGAATTTTGAGTATTATTTAAATCATTTAAAATAAAGAAAATAAGTTTTTATTCAAGAAAATTAGAAAATTACAAGTTATATGTCAAAATGCTTAGAATGACAAATGCAACCTAGTTATGGTGTTCTCAACCCTTTTTGAGCACTTTAACTTGTTGCACCTCTAGGTTTTGCCCGAATCGGCCTCCGAGGTCCACTTCGGGACTAAATTCACTAAAGTTGTTTTCTTAACATATGAACCCTAGCAACCCATGAACCATGTTTAGGGCTTCTCTTCAATGCATTAAAATGTTCATTCATACATACTGAGCATTGCATCGATGCCTGTTTTGAGTGTTGTTCTCTTTCTTTCCGGTGTTTGCTCTTATCGGTAGAACCCGAGTCCGGAGTGAAGTTCGACACCCCTGTCGCTGAATACTTGGTCTAAACAACCAAGTCAAGCACTTATTCCTGAAGTTTCTCTGGTTTTCTTGAAACAAGGCAAGCATAACCTCTTATCTGCCCATATATGTTTTCGAAGTGTTTTCCTTCTCGTACGATGCATGCTTTACAAAGTATTTTGAGTCAATAGATAGAGTTATCATATTTAGTTGCATAAACCAGATATCATGATTCCATGTTCCTAGCTGACATAGGATTTGTTTGTGTGTATCGCCAAAACCTCAAATATGCCATGCTTAGTCATACATGCATGTTTATCTCTGCTCCATCCGGTTGATGAATCAGAGTTACGAAATGAATCTAGTATGACAGGATAACGTGGTAAGGTTCGAGATGTGTGGTTAATATGATTAAAGGCTTGGATGAGTTGCCACATGGAATGTGGTGATTTGCCTCGTTCATGCCCCTAGGAGCGAGTTCTCGCCTTTGAAGCCAAGACTGATCGTGCAACCACACGAGGATTGGATTCCCCTCGGTTTCAACTTGTCTAGTTTGTTCCATGAGTTGCCTAGTTCGGGCGTTCCATTTGGATTTGCGGGGATGTTAAAAACGGTTACAAAACTAGGACGTGGCGGTGTAACAGCCTGTGGAGAGAGAGTAGTTGAAGCACCACTCACAACGATAGAGACCCGGCAGGAGATGGCCACTCCCTATTGGCGGTCCATCTCTACTCGGAGCGACTCATGGAATAGGTGAAGCAAGGGAAAGATCGTGGTCAGCCACCCTCTGCTGGCACATCGTCGGAATTGTGCCAATAGCTTGGCATTAAGAGTCGGTTGATACGTGTGGGTAAAGTTGTACACCCCTGCAGGGTTTAATCTTTTCGAAAAGCCGTGTCCGCGGTTAAGGACAACTTGGTGACGGATCCTGAGATCATAGATAACCTGAACCTGACGTAAAAGATGTTGGCAATGAGTGTTTAGTTTTAAGAGGTGGTTCCAGTTATCGGTGCTGAAGATGATGCTTCAGAGGTTCTGAAGGCAATACCCGTGAAAGGGTGTTCTTTTAAAAGATTTGTGAAAAACTTCTCTATCTCCCTCTATTCGAAACAAAGTTGGCTTTACGCAAAACAACCTTCATAAACCCTTTATGAACAAGCAGATATATAATAGGTTAGTTAAGTCTTGTTGAGTACCTCCCGTACTCATGTTTGCTTCAATTTGGTTCAGGTGGAGTTCCATACCTTCGGTGGTGTTTCAACGTGGACATCGACGGATAGTTTGGGGTTTCCCAGGTAGCAGCCTGGAATCTCTGGGCTGGGACGTCGCCTTATGTTGCGGCCTCTTAGGCCTTTTTGGTTCTTGTTGATTAGCAACATATTTTGCCTCCCGTTGTCTGATGTAATGTTGGGTCGTGTGACCTCTGTTTGTAAGCTATACTCTAGTATTACTTGCTTAGTAAAGCTTCATGTTTAGAGTACTGCTTTGATTGGTTGTTGGTTTCGAGCTCATTGTTATACAGTTTTGGCTATGCCTGCATAGTTGTCGCAGTCGAGGGGTTGTGGAGCCGATGATCCATGTCCGAGCCCGCCTGTCGATGTGATCGGCCTGGGGCGAGGTAACCCCAGTAACCCTCGATTGTTGTTGCACTTTCTGGACACATAGCAGCTCTGTATAGCTTTGGTCCCGTTTCCTTCAGTTTCATCCGACTCTTGGACGCTTTGATATGCATAGTTGGTTATGACTAGCATGGATACAAGGAGTAGTAGACCGGGGATCCGGACTACGTGCCGATGAATCCGGTCTGCCTGCCGTTGTTTGTTGCAGCCGGGGCTGGTAACCCTGAAGCCCTTGTGAGTCCATGGCTAGGAGCACATAACAGTATGTATATCCCTGGGTCCGGGGTCTGACACTATCTCATGCACCTTCCTCCACGGGACAGCGGGCGGCAAGCGGTCCAGGACTCGGGCGGCCGCTGGCTGGCTACTAGAGGAGGCACCACCTTTCTTCTTGTTGGCTGACGGCCTCTTCCGATGCTTCTTCCTCCTCAAGCACAGGGGAGTGCCGCTTTGTTTTACCGCCTCCTCGGCCGTAGCATGGAGTGTATTCGGGGTAACCACCATAGGTTGTGGAGCCGTAAAGGCCGTCTTCTCCTCGGGAGTTTCTTGGGAATATGTTAGCTTCTTCTGGATATCCGGTTTTCTGGTGGGTAACTCAGAAGGACCACCCTCTTCGCCATCTACCTTCTTCTGGATATTAAGATTTCTGGTGGGTAACTCCGGAGGAACCTTTTTGCCATCCAACTGATTTATGAAATCGTCAATGGGAGCAAGTTCAATATCCATGTAGTCGTCATGGGTCTCATGCTCGTGATGTTGCTCGTCATGTCACGTCTCGTGCTCGGAAGGAGGAGGATCCACCGGAGGTGGAGAGAGGACCTTGTCATGTTGGGTTGCCCGTGGAGGGACAACCTTGTTTGTTGGCTTGCCGCGGGCGCAACAGGTGTAGTGGTGACGGCCATGCCTTGGCTTGGCGCCGAACCTGACATGGTGTTCAACCGAATAAGGGCTTTCGGCCATAGCAAGATTTGATTGTCCAGTTGGCCGAGATTCAGCTCGCTGTCTGCATCGGCGGGTTGATTAGGAGGATACAAGTCCTTGAATCCCGGTAGCACCAGATTGACGCGAACCCGAAGCTCGTTGGCCGGTATATCTCTGCAGTGGTACTTGCGGGAGAGTGGCTGCAAGATGCTCCCCTTTGCAACATCCTTCAACTCGCTGCCCACTTTTAGCAGGAAGGTGCATCCCGTCGCGTCAGCCTGCGATAACATGCATGGATAGGTCAGAGAGTAGGGTTATATTGAACTGGCTACAGCTTGAGACGGTCAATAATTTACCGTGAGGGCATCGAGCTCGGCGAACGTCGACGGACCACAGGTGATGGTGGGCTCGTCGAGCAACGATAACATCGACGGACCATCGGCCGAGCCGGACACGTGTCGACGGTCCATCGAGGGCAGGCACGGCGGGGGCGGACGCACCAGGCACGGCCAACGTCGACGGACCACCGGCGGCGGCCACGGCGGGCACGACCAACGTCGACGGTCCACCTCTGGCGCCTATGTTGATTGTAGGTAACTGAAAGCGCATGGTTCCCCCATATGTGGTTTTGGTAATTAATGACAATCCTTATGGACTAATGTTTGCATTGAGTTATCCTTTGTAGATATTGTCCATAGGAAATAATGGAGTTCATGTGTTGAACTCTATTAGTATTCCTTGATGGCCATTGTTATTCATGGATTTATATGAAGAATGGTCATGGTTTGAGTTGAGCTTATTGCTAGTGTGTCTTGAAGAAAAGGATTAGGTGATCTTTCATTATCATCTTCAAGACATAATCTTTAGAAGTGAGAAGCAAAGATACAAGGTTGATCAAGCAAGCGATCAACACACAAAGCTACAAGTTGTACCAAGTGGGATTGTGTATCTCATGGTATGGTAAGCATTTGTCAATATAGCTTTGTGAACTAACCCATGATATGTGTGTGTCGCATCTCTATGTGTGGTTAGGTATCTTTCAATGGGCATGAACCAAAAGGAAGATTTCATATTGCCCATGGTCTTTGTCATCGTCAAGCGATGTTCGTCATCTAGCTTGACATGGCAAGCTCAAGTGAAGCATCTAGAAGATATCCTATGCTTGATGCTTGCCACCCTTTTGGAGATTGTGGCCTTGTGAAGATTTGCCGAAGGGTCTCTCCCATAATGGTGTATATGGGAGCTAGTCTCTCCCATAATGGTGTATGGGGGAGCAACTTGCAAGTCTTCATCAAGCGGAGCTTGTGCTAGCAAGCGCAATCAAGAAAGAAGATCCAACTTGAGAGAGTCAAGATCGCCATCATCTACCTCAAGTGGAATGCTCAAGGCAAAGGTATAATCTTGATAGGTTTTCTATTTTACCGGTCTCGTGTCTTCGGGAGACCGGGTTATAGGATAGATAGTCGTACTATCAAGAGGGGCTCTCAAGTGAGTAACGTGATCGAATTATTGTGGAGAGCTCAAACCTTTGCATACTTGCATATCATCTTTCTTGGTTCTTATTTGGCTTTTGTCTCCTTTGGGTTTTAGTTCTTGTCATGATCTTCATGGCAAGCCAAGGTTTATCGAAAACGGTTTTGGTAAGAAAAACTTGTTGCGATTTCGGTGGTGAAAATATCCGGTTCAGTTTTTAGAATGTTTCCACACCTTCCATGTGTGGTAACTTCTCCATTTCTTTTTGTTTGGATAGTCCTTGTTATTACCTTTCCAACCCTTTTGGATTCACCTTATTCGGAATTCATTCGCAAAAGTTATGTGTGTTTTCGTGTTGGAGGTTTTACCGGGTGTTCCTATTTGAGTGGTCTAAACCTTTACCCATTTGGTTTTATCTTCAATTTATGGACAATGATGTTTCTATGCATATTCTTGTAGTGCTCGTCGTTGCGATTCCAACGAGCCCAAGAACATCGAAAACGGAGTTCATATGCAAAAGTTATTGCATTTCTCGTATCGGTTTTCTGTCTTCGGTTCGCAATCCGGAATATTCCGGATGATTCCGGAATCCAGATTTTTCTGGGCTCCGGAATATTCCGGATCCCCGGAATATTCCGGAATATTCCGGCCAGAACGGGAAAAGGCTCTGTTTCCATCCGGAATCGCTCCGGAATCGATTCCGGGCCATTCCGGGTCATTCCGGGGTCCGGAATATTCCGGACCATTCCGGAATGGACGGAAAAAGTGGCAAACGGCTAGTTTTTTGAGCACCTATTTAAGGGGCTTTCTTCCCCAAAGTCCCCAAGTCTTTCCCAGCCCGTTTTCCCTCTCTCTCCACACCATTGTTGACTTTGGAAAGCTTGCTCCTCTCTCAATCCCTCCAATGATTCTTGCATATCTTTGAGGGAGAAGTTAGAGGAGATCTAGATCTACATTTCCACCAATCCATCCTCCTTCTTAGTGAGGGAAACCTAGTAGATCTTGATCTTGGAGTTCTTGGTGTTTCTCCATTGTTCTTCCTCTCTTATTCCCCCATAAGCATTTGTTGCTTTGTTGGAAGCTCTTGCCATTTGCATCGGTTGCATCGGTTTGGTCTCTCCACGAGGATTCGTGGAAGTGAAAGATTGTGAGCTTGTTACTCTTGGGTCTTGGACCCTAGACGACTTGTGGTGTTCTTGGGAGCCTCCAATTGAGTTGTGGATGCGTGCCCCAAGATTGTGGTGACACCGAGAGCCTCCAATTGAGTTGTGGATGCGTGCCTCGGGTTTGAAGGTTGCCAATAGTGGAAGGTGAACTAGGCCTTTGTGGCGGGGTTCATCGGAGAATAGGGTGAGGCCTTTGTGGCGTTGAGTAGGCCTTCGTGGTGAGCTCACACCCCTCCAACGAGACGTACTCCCCTTTGTGGGAGGAACTCGGGAATATATCATCGTCTCCGTGTGCCTCGGTTATTTCTATACCCGAGCTTTTTACTTATGCAATTTACTTTGTGATAGCCTTCGAGCTTGAAGTTATATATCTTGCTATCACCTTGTTACTTTTCTTGCTTAGCATAAGTTGTTGGTGCATCTAGTTGACCATAGAATATTTAGGTTGTATGCTTGTTAATTTAAACACCTAGTTTATTTCCGCATTTAGCAAGCCTTAACCGGAAAAGTTTTAATCGCCTATTCACCCCCCCCCCCTTCTAGGCGACGTCGTTGTCCGTTCAATTGGTATCAGAGCCTCATCTCTCTTTATTAGGCTTTACATCCTAGAGAGTACGATGTCGTTTAGAGAAATAGAACATGATTCCGCTTTTATATTCTATGGTAGAAATTATGATGTTTGGAAAATTCGCATTCTTAAATTTCTTACGGACATGGGTCCAAAGTATGTTAAGAGAATTGTAGATATGGATTTTCCTCCTCCTAAGGATTCTCAAGATTTATCTTTAGAGGGGATAAGGAAATCTTATCTCGATACTTTTGTATCTAATGGTCTCTTGTCCTTTTTGAGCGATGTAGTTGAATCAATCATGCCTTTTCGGAACGCTCATGAGCTATGGACAAACTTCAAGATATATGATGTGTCCAATATTATTGAGGATTGTTCTCCATCCACTTCCGGCCGTGATGAGTTCACATCTTTCTCCACTCCCACCAACATGTGATTTGTCACAAGGTAATGATATGGTGAGTGGTTAGAAATTGCATTGAATAGTGAATTTGCTATTGACTATACTTCATCTCTATCCCATTGCAATGATCTATCTTTGGACTTAATATCTTCTAGCAGTCAAAATTCCATACATGCTAGTGTTGATAGACCTTGCATATCAAGTAATAGTTGTTTAACTAAATCTCATGATGATATGCTTCCTATGTCTTGTTTTCATGAAAATAATGCTTCCATTTCCTCTAGTACTTGTGTGGCTAACAATGTAGAGGAATCCCACTTTTTTGTGGAACAATACATGGACCTTAATGGCTCTTCTAGTATATCTTCATCATCGCCATCCATTTCTCATATGTGCCTTATGGCTAGGGATTCAAAGGTATCACCACCTTTGGAACCCACTACATCTTGTGATGATGAGGATGAGGATATATTTTATGGAGAGTATGAGGACGAAGACTCTTTAATGGAGAAGGGTGAGTTGGTTCTTCTTGATCTCCCTAAAGGTAGTAAAGCTATCACTCCTTTTAGTGAAATATTGGCTTTTGCTATTTATAGCGCTAAAATCATTGAAAAGAAAGGTGAGATTGAAAGAAGTGATGCCAATGAAAAGGCATCCCTCACTATGTCTCTTGAGGAAGAGTATGAGCTCCGAGTTACTTGAGGAGAAACTTGAATCTATTGAGGAGCTCTATAATGAACAAATAGCCTATCTCACTAAAGCACGTGACCATACCCATGCTAAAATATAAAGTGCTTAAAAATGAAAAGGTTGAATTTGTTGTTGGCAATGCTAATCTAATTGAAGAAAACTCTAGGTTAAATAATGAGCTTGCCAAGTTATTTCTTCTATTTCAATTGATGCTTGTGCTACTAACTCCACATCTTGTGAAGCATCTATTTTGAAGGAGAATGTTGAGCTAAGGGCTCAACTTGAGCTAATGACTAGAAAGTATGGGAAATTGGAAGAAAGTCATGAAAAGCTATCTAGCTCTCATGAGGATCTTCTAGAATCTCATACCAAGCTAAAATTAGCTCTTGAGGCTATCACTACAAAGGTAACATCTTGTGAGCCTCATGTGGTTACTAGCACAATATCTTCTAATAATGCTATATTGACTTGTGCTCGTATTAGTAATTCATCCTCCCATAATGTTTCTACATCTTGTGATGAATTGCTTTCCTTGCCTTGTTGCTCTAACAATGAAGCATCTACTTCCTCTAGCTCTTGTGTTGTTTCTAACATGTAGAGGAAATTAAAGAGCTCAAGGCCCAAGTCACTTCTTTGAAGAAAGACTTGGAAAAGTGTCATGAAGGGAGTTCCACACTTGACAAGATGTTGAGAGTGCGAAGACTTCCCAATGACAAGAGTGGACTTGGATTCAACTCCAATCTCAAGAACAAGTCCATTATTGACAAGAAGAAGGGCCAAGAACAAGTCAAAGATTTGGCCAAGATTATTTGCTTCAAGTGCAAGATTGAAGGGCACCATGTTAGATCTTGCCCTTTGAAGAAGAAGCCTCTTAGTGAGAAGCAACTAGGGAAGAGGCCTCTTGTTCAATTCATCTCATTCTCAACCACGAGTTGAACAACGGCCACCTCCTAAGAAGACTCAAGCCAATGCTCCTCTTGTTGAGAAGCCTATTGAGAAGAAAGAAAAGAGTCGATGTTGCTACCTTTGTCGCAAGAAGGGACACTTTGCTTCTTCATGCACTAATGGTACATTATCCAACCCTATCCTTGTTGATGATGTTTATTCTATTAGGAAGGATAATGTGGGCAATGTGTTTTCCAAGTATGTTGGTACTCCAAGTGGTGTCAAGAAAAGAACCATTTGGGTTGCCAAACCTATTGTGACTAACCTCTTAGGACCCAACTTGGTTGGGGACCAACAAGTTTCAAACTTGATCAATAGGTGTTGTTGGAGGGCATTGGAGACTTGGCCATTTCATGAAGAATTAAGGAATCTTCATCAATTATTTCCTCAAGCCAAGTCACTTGGATTATATATATCTCTCACCCAATGTTCCTCCAAGCGGTAACTTGTATTTAAATCTATATACATTGAAAGTTGCATGCTCCCTTGCATATGTTAGTTTTGTTTATAGCATGTGTTTGTATATGTTGTGCTTCCTACTTACCTATCTTGAGTAATCTAGTTATGTTTGTTGGTTTGCACTCCATGTACTTGTGTTTTTTGTGTTGAGCCTTCATTGCTATTGTTGCTTATCTTAGTTGGCTCTTTGGGAGATTAATGGACTATCCCATTTTGGGGGAGTAATATGCTTTGCACTTACTATCCTAAAATGTGTGTACATGAGGAATACCACTTAGTGTTGATATATCAATATTATCTAGTCTCTATGTGGTATCTCTTTCTCATGAGAAATTCAATTTCTAATGTCCATTAACTTTCTCAAGTTGGATTTATTTTCTTTGCCTCTTGTTAAAAAAAAAATGGATTATCACATTATGGGGGAGTAATAAGCTATGTGCATATTACAAGCCTAGAAATGTGAACATTTGAGGTATTGCCACCTAGAGTTGATATTGTTAGTTATCTTGTTCTTGTGGCATGTTGCTCAAACAAGTTCCATATTTGCTTAAAATATCTTGCGTCTCTCTTCTTTGGTATCTTGTTTGTGAGAGTTTCTTCTGCTTTGAATATTCGATTTATTGAAGCCTTCAAGAATCCTATCTAAGCATGTTTTGTTATTCCTATCTTTTGTCACATGCTTATGTTTTTTGTGAATATGATTGAACAATTCTACCACCGAGAAATATCTCCATACATCTCTTGTCTTTGACAAGTGATAATAATTTGTGGTAAGTTTATTGATCATATTTACTTTGGCCTTTGCTCTAAAATTTCCTTGTTTCTTGCCAATGATTTGTTTGGTTCAAACTCCTTTGTGTCTTCCTTGCTCTACTCAAAATTTGTTTTATGATTTTTGAGTTAGGAAAAGCAATGATCCCATACTTGTGCACTTGTGTTCAAATTCATACTTCTTTGGGTTGCACTATTCTTGGGGAAGCTATCCTTCATTGAGTAGATCACCATTCTTTAAATTGGTATTGCATCTAATTGGTTTTATTTAAACATGACTAGAATAATATATGGAGTAATGATTCCATGTGTGCATTTTGTATTCAAAAGCAAGATCATAAATAATGCACTATTATTGGAAGAACTATCCTATATGCGTTTGAACACTTGTTGTCTTTAAATTTGTTTGTTATCCCAATGACTTGTCTCTTTGGAAGACAAACACTTTTCGTCTTGGTACTTTGTGTGCTATCATGAAAAGTGTAGAGGGTTTGTTCACTCTTTATGTTTTTTTTGGTATCCTCTCTATGTTGGTTTCCTCAATCATGTGTTGATTTGGGTTGATATATTTTGGACAATTCTCTTTCTTCACTCTTGTGAATGGCTTCTTTTTTAATTAGTTCTTTGTCCAACTTGTATCTTGTTTTGGTTCTTGAAAGTTTTGTGCATGCATATTTACTATATAATATTCTTTTGGCATGCTTACTTTCGTTGATCCAATATATAGGATAAACTCCATCAAATCCTAAATGGCTAAGATGTGCATGAATTTAAATTCATATCAATATGCACATATTTATGTGGAGTTTGTCCTATGTATTGTAGTTGTTCTAACTACTTTGGACCCAATGAGTTTGGGTACCATTTTGTACTTGAATTTTGTTTTTAGGTCCAATGGAGACATTGGTTGCTTGCTCCATTCATAAGGAAGGTGTTCTCAACATGGTTTTATAGGAGTCAAGCTTCGATGATTATCAAACTCGCATCCTCTTCATCACCAATGTCGTCTCGGTAACAAGTATCTATCTCATGCATACATTTCTCTTTCAACCTTGTGTAGGTTTCATCTTCGCATGATTTCCCTTTGTTGCATTTCATTTGGTTTTGCAAATGTCTTATCAAAAGCATCTTTATTGCAACTATGAGTAAGCCGGGATGATTACATACTAAGGGGATATTTATAATCATTTCCATGATTCACCAATCCCAAGTAGTTTAATCTAGCAACTTCTTGAAGTATCTCATATGCAATATTGATGAATTCTCAAAAACCATTTGAATCTTTGTGATATGCGTTACCTTTCTCGAAGCATTCCAACTATCACTTTTCCCTTGTGATATTTGTCATGCTTTGATGAGTTTTGGTTGTTCATATATATCCCTTTAAGATAAAATTAAGCTTAGTGCTTTGCTTTCAAGCAAAAATCTTATTGGTATATTAATGAACCTATCTTGGATATCATGTTCTTCAATTTTGTACCTATTTTGTGCATGTTTCTTTGTGGATATATATCTTTGTGATTGTTGTCCACTTAGAAACTTATACACACGATAATAGTTATCTTTAATTGATATTCTATTTCTTTAGTGACCACTTTTTATTGCTTTATATTCCTTGGTGGTTCCTAAAAGGCACAAGCTTTGCTTTTGTTTTGGTATTCCTTTTGCATCTTAATAAGCTTGTGGACCTATGTGTTTTATAATTTGATGGTTTGTGTGTATGTGAAAGACATGATATGCACTAGGTGCTACTTATATTGAAAGACTATGTTGATGATTCTATCATTCTATTAGTCTCCTAAAAATGTTTTTCCTTGTCACACGCATCTATTTCGGTTGAGTAAGTCTTCATTTGTCACTTCTTGATCCTTTGCTCAACTTTTTGTTTGCAAGTTGCTTTGCTTCTTTTCCAATCATTCGGTTGCACTTGTCTGTGTTCAAAATTATCTAGAAGGGAGTGATGATTCCATGTTGTGCACACTATATAGTAATTCAAATCTAACATTGTGCATGTACCTTGGGGAGTTCCCTCTTGATTTTCTAGAACACTTGGTTGATCCTATCAAAATATTGATGTTGGTCAATCGGTTTTTCGGATCCTTGTGGTTGGTTGCTTCTTTGTGAAAGTATCCTTCATTTTTACTTTGCTTGTAAACCTTTGGATCCTCAATATAGTTTGATCTCCCTCCATCTATTTATAGTTTGATATATGCACTTGAGTTCACTCATATCATGAGGAATGCATACTCTATGGGGGCTCTTACTATTGGCCTTCTAAACTTTTTGCCCATTTCGGCAATGGATGCCAATGGGGGAGAAGTTTTTAGAGGGTTTAAGGGAATTTGGTTTATGCTTTAGTTTCGTTCTTAAGCATTTTCCTTTCCATGCTATTGCATCCTTGCTCTTGTTTAGCATGTTTGCTTTATTCATCATATAAACCCTCGTAAAAAGGGATTGTCATCAATTACCAAAATGGGGGAGATTGAAAGCGCATGGTTCCCCCATATGTGGTTTTGGTAATTAATGACAATCCTTATGGACTAATGTTTGCATTGAGTTATCCTTTGTAGATATTGTCCATAGGAAATAATGGAGTTCATGTGTTGAACTCTATTAGTATTCCTTGATGGCCATTGTTATTCATGGATTTATAAGAATGGTCATGGTTTGAGTTGAGCTTATTGCTAGTGTGTCTTGAAGAAAAGGATTAGGTGATCTTTCATTATCATCTTCAAGACATAATCTTTAGAAGTGAGAAGCAAAGATACAAGGTTGATCAAGCAAGCGATCAACACACAAAGCTACAAGTTGTACCAAGTGGGATTGTGTATCTCATGGTATGGTAAGCATTTGTCAATATAGCTTTGTGAACTAACCCATGATATGTGTGTGTGCATCTCTATGTGTGGTTAGGTATCTTTCCATGGGCATGAACCAAAAGGAAGATTTCATATTGCCCATGGTTTTCATCGTCAAGCGATGTTCGTCATCTAGCTTGACATGGCAAGCTCAAGTGAAGCATCTAGAAGATATCCTATGCTTGATGCTTGCCACCCTTTTGGAGATTGTGGCCTTGTGAAGATTTGCCGAAGGGTCTCTCCCATAATGGTGTATATGGGAGCTAGTCTCTCCCATAATGGTGTATGGGGGAGCAACTTGCAAGTCTTCATCAAGCGGAGCTTGTGCTAGCAAGCGCAATCAAGAAAGAAGATCCAACTTGAGAGATTCAAGATCGCCATCATCTACCTCAAGTGGAATGCTCAAGGCAAAGGTATAATCTTGATAGGTTTTCTATTTACCGGTCTCGTGTCTTCGGGAGACCGGGTTATAGGATAGATAGTCGTACTATCAAGAGGGGCTCTCAAGTGAGTAACGTGATCGAATTATTGTGGAGAGCTCAAACCTTTGCATACTTGCATATCATCTTTCTTGGTTCTTATTTGGCTTTTGTCTCCTTTGGGTTTAGTTCTTGTCATGATCTTCATGGCAAGCCAAGGTTTATCGAAAACGGTTTGGTAAGAAAAACTTTGCGATTTCGGTGGTGAAAATATCCGGTTCAGTTTTTTAGAATGTTTCCACACCTTCCATGTGTGGTAACTTCTCCATTCCTTTTTGTTTGGATAGTCCTTGTTATTACCTTTCCAACCTTTTGGATTCACCTTATTCGGAATTCATTCGCAAAAGTTATGTGTTTTTCGTGTTGGGTTTCCTATTTGAGTGGTCTAAACCTTTACCCATTTGGTTTTATCTTCCATTTATGGACAATGATGTTTCTATGCATATTCTTGTAGTGCTCGTCGTTGCGATTCCAACGAGCCCAAGAACATCGAAAACGGAGTTCATATGCAAAAGTTATTGCATTTCTCGTATCGGTTTTCTGTCTTCGGTTTGCAATCCGGAATATTCCGGATGATTCCGGAATCCGGATTTTTCTGGGCCCCGGAATATTCCGGCCAGAACGGGAAAAGGCTCTGTTTCCATCCGGAATCGCTCCGGAATCGATTCCGGGCCATTCCGGGCGTGGCAAACGGCTAGTTTTTTTAGCACCTATTTAAGAGGCTTTCTTCCCCAAAGTCCCCAAGTCTTTCCCAGCCCGTTTTCCCTCTCTCTCCACACCATTGTTGACTTTGGAAAGCTTCTCTCTCTCAATCCCTCCAATGATTCTTGCATATCTTTGAGGGAGAAGAGAGGAGATCTAGATCTACATTTCCACCAATCCATCCTCCTTCTTAGTGAGGGAAACCTAGTAGATCTTGATCTTGGAGTTCTTGGTGTTTCTCCATTTGTTCTTCCTCTCTTATTCCCCCATAAGCATTTGTTGCTTTGTTGGAATTTGAGAGTGGAGGATTTGAGCACTTGTGCTCTTGCCATTTGCATCGGTTGCATCGGTTTGGTCTCTCCACGAGGATTCGTGGAAGTGAAAGATTGTGAGCTTGTTACTCTTGGGTCTTGGACCCTAGACGACTTGTGGTGTTCTTGGGAGCCTCCAATTGAGTTGTGGATGCGTGCCCCAAGATTGTGGTGACACCGAGAGCCTCCAATTGAGTTTTGTGGATGCGTGCCTCGGGTTTGAAGCTTGCCAATAGTGGAAGGTGAACTAGGCCTTTGTGGCGGGGTTCATCGGAGAATAGGGTGAGGCCTTTGTGGCGTTGAGTAGGCCTTCGTGGTGAGCTCACACCCCTCCAACGAGACGTACTCCCCTTTGTGGGAGGAACTCGGGAATATATCATCGTCTCCGTGTGCCTCGGTTATTTCTATACCCGAGCTTTTTACTTATGCAATTTACTTTGTGATAGCCTTCGAGCTTGAAGTTATATATCTTGCTATCACCTTGTTACTTGTCTTGCTTAGCATAAGTTGTTGGTGCATCTAGTTGACCATAGAATATTTAGGTTGTATGCTTGTTAATTTAAACACCTAGTTTATTTCCGCATTTAGCAAGCCTTAATCGGAAAAGTTTTAATCGCCTATTCACCCCCCCCCCCTCTAGGCGACGTCGTTGTCCGTTCAGTAACGACCCCTGTGAGCCCCCGGCGATATAGCCACATAGGTTTTCAAATACGGAGGGTATGAGCGCATTCATCTTTTCCCCGACCTTTTCCTCAATCTTCTTCTCCATGTTTTCTTCCAAGTCCGCCACCTTCTTCTTCAGCAACTCCACCTCCTCGTTCGACTGGCTCTTCTTCGCCGCCCGCGACTCCTTAGTGCTGGGATCAGCCAAGCCATAGTTGGCGTGCTTCCTATTTAGTCCGCCGCCGGTGATACGGCCTAAGTGCAGCCTTTTTAGAGGGTCCTGGCTCTTTTCCTTGTTGTACCCCCTGATGAAAGGCTTATCCCACGCGACTTTGGCCGTCGACGACTGCGACGAGGAAGATCCAGCAACATATGAACGGTTTAGAAATGGTTTCGTACTAGAATGAAATCATGGACTTGATGATGATGAGTTGCATGAAATGGTAAATTTCTTACCACTAGTTTCTCAACATTCTTCACGCTATCGTCCGTGACCAAAATAACATTCTCCACCATCTTCGGGTCCGTGACAAGTTCCCCGGTCGGAGTTACTTTTCTGTACCTCGACCTCATGAATTTCTGGAATTGCGGGTCATGGGCATACTTGACGTAAGGGTTCTCAATCCCTTTTTTAATGTATGTTGTAGTACGCCAGTCGTTGATATAACACTCACATAACACCGTTCCGCAAATATTACATCCCTCAGGGTGGTACAACAGAAACATTGCGGGACTGAATTGTCATACAACAAATATATTACAAAACAAAATGTGCTGACAAGAGAATGAGCTCATGATGAGGTCATCTCATTATTGAAGTTGGAACGACAACTGAAACGTAAAGCAGGTGCATACACGGGAACTCAGCAGCCAATAATAGAGTCCATGGCTGCTCGATTCGACCGTGTTAGGTATTTGTTTCAGACTAGGCTAAACCTAGTCAGACTCAACCCCCTGAGGGCCAGCTCCGTACTGGATGGTGTAGTCGACTCCTTCCACTCCTCCAGAGAGATCCGGCTCCTCGTAGTATATATCATCTTGGCCTCCAAGGATATTGAAGGATGCTTCTCATAGCCTAAGTAGAGGGTCAAACGGCATTGAATGAGTAACGAGCGTTACTCAACAAGTTCATTAAGTACGGAAGTAATTGATTTACTAACTACGGTCCTCGACTCTAGAGAGTCTAGACCGATGAAATGTTTTGTCAAACTTTCTTCAAGAGATTGCTTTTAATACTGAAAACTATGCCCGCCAGTCTTCACAGGACTAGAACTTCATGGAGTTACCTTTCCTGCAGCGTTCGCAGTTCCATCCCGTAACAAGGGGGAACATGCCACATCATTTTACACTCTTCAGAGGTGTGTTACTTTACCCATGGGCGACCAAGACCATGTTGCACAACTAGGCGCGTGATCCTGTCCACTCCCACTCAGGTGTGGGGCCCTATTGTTGGTCCAAGCCAAACCGTGCTTCTCTGCACAATGCATGCCCACCCATTTCTGCCAACAGGTTGAACGCCTGATTCCACCCCTCACGATGGAGATCTACGCGCCCCTGGCAGACACTCATAGACCCCATAGTCCGTGGGACGTAAGGGCTCCACCCATGTGCATGTAGTCCCGCAAGACCTACAGCATACGTCTCTGGCAGTCCGTTGACATGCGAACGAGAGAAGATCACAGCTGACTTACTCCCCCCATAGAAGACCCATGGTCAACGCGGTATTTACGGCGCAAGAATTCTGACGGCAGTGGTGATTAATCCTAGGTAATACTTTCCCGTGCAGATGGAACCTTCGTTAGACCTATTCATCTTACCATGGTTCCATCCGCCCACCAAATAGAACACTACCACTCGGGTAGTCATTCAATTAGTCATATTATTATAAAAGTAGGATCATGCATTCTTTTGAGCGGGGGTGGTATTACGATAGGGTTTTTGAAATTATTTGTTATGAAATAATTCAAAGGACATGTGCAAGTGATGAACTTGCCTCGATATGGATAGGTAATGAAGTCTGATTCTTGGGGCAGATCCTGACTTCCTTGTTCTACAAAACACCATCATTGTGTGGTAAAGACAATGTTTAAAGAAGCAAATGATGTTGTTATGCATAATGGTGATATGTATGCATTTTTACCTAAATGATTATTTGGGGTGTACTAAGTCTTTTGTAATAATCAATTGTTTGTCAATTTATTATTTATCAAAATGATTAATTATTATTATTATTACTATTATTTTTATTTTATTTTTATTTATTTTATTGATTAAGTAATTATTGTTTTCACAGAAAACATTTATTTTGGAGTGTTTTGAAATGATCAAATTATTGAAATAAGTTTGAGAGAATATATTTATATTTGATTAAATAGATCTGAATCCTTTTAAATTTTATTATCAAGGTTGTATTATTAAAATATTATTCTAAAATCATAATTTTAAGACTATAAGTATTATTGAATTATTTTCTTATATCTTAGTATACAAATTCTTTAATGGATTTAAAATCAATTTTATTGTAGAATATATTTATCATTTATTATTATTTTTAATTCTTTTATTTAAGAATTGGTCAAATGACCAATATGCTCCTAGGTGACAGGTGGGTCAACCCTTTTAGGGTTGAACCCAACCCATTCGCCTGGCCGAGCCAGACGCTCGCTCACACCCGCGCCCCTCTCCCCTCATCTCCACCTCGCCCCGACGACTCTCAGGCGATCAGGATCGCCTCCGCCTCCGGCGATTTACCCCGACTCCCTCCGGCCACCCCCGCCGCCGTGGATGGACGCAATCGATGCGCCACCTCGCCCTCTACCCTCTCCTCCACCTAGATATGTTTGCTGCTCGTTGTGCTCCTCGTGCAAAAGCAAACCCTAACCCTAGGGTTCGGGACCTCGAGGCGCTCCACTCCTCTCCGGTGGGTACCTGCTCCTCGAGGTGGTCCAGGGCGCTCTCGCTGCTGCTCTGTTGTTGATGCTTCTTCCCTGTGGTTGATGCTGGTTGCGAGGACGCGGCGCCGCCGGGACGGCCTCCTGGAGTTCAGCCGCGGCCTCGTCGCCGTTCTGCGCTTCTCCAACTGGCTGTGGTCACCACGATGGTGACCACCTGTGAGTACCTCCTCACCCCCTTCTCTTTCCGACCCCTTCCCCACTCTCTCTGCCTCCTCCCTACTTTGCTCTGGAGCCTGGCCCTCGTGCCAGTGTTCATGCCATGACTCCCTGAGGTACCTCTGTGAGGTTGTTGCTGGATTAGTTAGGTTTTAGGATTTTTTCCATTGAATCCTTGGTACAGAGGCTATGAAGAAATTGTTATACTCTATGATGGGATGGAGAGACAGATGCTTTAGTGGATTGATTTGTATTTAGGGATTATCTATTTGATGCAATCTGCTGTGGAAATTATTTTGGGTATTATACCTTGTGCTTGTGATGGAAAATAATCTGAGATTTATTCCCTGTGCCATTGTTGTGAAGAGATCCCTTAGGATATCTCCCTGTGGTTAAACTCGGTGTCTTGCTGTCAGTGGAACAGAGCTCACTAATATGTGTTGCTTCAACAATTTCTATGGGTGTGCTATATTTTGATAGGTTTTACTCTGAATCATAAGTTCAGAGAATATGCCATCATCCTTTATTTCCTTTTTCTGCTTACATGCTCTTATGTGGTTGTGTTGAGGTATCAGATCCTTGGATCTGGTGCCCAACAATTATATTGAGGATATGTGATGTGATACAGTAGCTCTTTGGCTTAAGACTTGATTCAGGATCCTATTTAATGATAAGATATATACTCTATTGATATGCTACCTTTGTGCATCACTTGATAAGAACAGATTATTACACCTGATGCTTTTACTTCTCTGAAATTTACTTACTAAGAACAGATTGCTTGCACTTTCTTCTTTTGCCCCTAAGCCTATGATGCATAGCCTCAGGCCTCTCTTTAACAAGAACATATGCCTAACTTGATACTTTTATCCCCTATGATGAGTTACAGCATAAAACTTCAATACCTCTATGAGGGTACTAAACCCCAACCCATCCCTGTGTGCAACTAGCCAGTAAATGGCTCAGATGGTACAAAGATTTTCACCTTAGGTGATGATCAAAAGGTTGGTGGCTTTTGGTGCTTGTGGCTTGCTTGATTTACTCCTGCTGCTTCCCTGTACCTTGGCCTTGTGATCTTGGTTGCTGGTTTGCAATCAGATGCTCCGGTACCTGTGGTTACTTATAGGTGGATGATCTAGTGGTATTGCTTCTTCCTGTTCTTGGTTGCTTTCACAACCTGAGCAGTATCAGGGGAAAGTGTGATGTGATCCCCTCCCATTGCGGCTGATGTGGTATTTATACCACAACAGTGGTCTTGACAGCACTACAGTGTGCTCATGAGTGCGCTGTTTTCTTGTGTGCTAGTGAGAAGATCTTTTCTCCAGGCATTGCGGCTGGTCTTATCCTAGCCTGCTAATTTTCTTGTGCTTCCAGTTGTATTTCCAGTCTCTGCCTGTGATGCTAGTCTGAGGCTATTTCTATCAGAACAGATACTACACATATTTTTTTAACCCTATGATGAGTTCATCAGTGCAACACACTGACAATCTGAGGGTACTAATCCCTCATAATCTTTCTGTTTTTCTTTTTTTTTGCAGGTGAAGAAGATATCAGATACTATGGATTAGATATGTCTTAGTTTTAGGAACAAATTCCTGTAAAGGAACTCATGTAATATTGTTGTAATGTTTCTATTATGGAATCAACTGTAAAGACTTTGTATCTTGTGTTATTATTAATAAAATTTGATTGTTTTCATTTCCTATTCTTATTGATATTGGAGATATTCAATATTGCTATCCCATGTATGTATCTGTTGAATTATATTTACGATATAATCCTGTTTATCAAATTTGAATTCCAAATTCAAATACAGCTCAAATTTAAACTCCAACATTTCTAAATTTAAATAATTTAAACTTTTAACTCCCAAATTCAAAATATAACCTAAAGGTCATGTCGAAATTCCATCAACTTCCAGTGTCTACCTCGATCTAAGAATCAGAATATTGATGGAACCTCAATCACTCCAGGGTTTTGGTTTTGTGAATAACACATGCATGCAGATGCACAAATTAATATTCTACCCCCCGTGAGTTCCTAAACGCTGGGACATTACAATTCGTTCCATATTTTTTCCACTGTTCTCTGGCCAAGCTGGAATGGAGTGTCATTAGACAGCTGCTAGGGTGTTGCTGGTGTCCTTCCTCTTTCCCACAATTCTTTTCCATCCATCAGTCGTTGTTGGGCCATCAACGTCGTAACAGTTGGGTGCTGTTTGCGGCTCTATGTTGGGCGTTGTGGCTGACTCGTAACAAACTAGCTATAGAAGCGGTGGTTCCTAAGCGTCCGGCTGACGTTATTTTTAAAATGTTGTTGTTTGTACAGGCTTGGGCAAATCTCGCAAAGTTGCATGACAAGGAGGAGCTTCTACGTTTGGCTAGCGGGCTGAAGGACATATTCTACTCGCTGGTTCAGACGCCTTAGCCTGCTTAGTCCCTGTTTTCGGACTAACTTAGGGTTGGCCGGCCTATTTTTGTGGTTGTTGTTGTTGTTGTTTTCTTCCATTTGTTGGTTGGTCGGGGAAGCTATATGCCGTAGCATGTATGAGCGTGAGCTCAGTGCTTAACCGTACTATTTGCTTTATTAATTTAAAGTAGGGAATTTGATGCCTAGTTTCTAAAAGGAAAAAAAATAGGACTAGAATTCGATCGTGCAAGATGCGAGAGCTTGTTGTGCACTTGTTGCTTTTGCAACATGTGAATGCGAGAGCTTGATGTGCAAGACCTTAATCTTCTTCTGGCTGCAGTAGAGAAAATAACATATATGATGGTTTGCAGTATGGAAGTGTTGCTCCTTAGATGGTTATCGTTGTATCCCTTGGTTTGAGTTGCCGTAATGAAATATTAATGAGAAATTTCATCATCTACTTGTTCTACTTTATTTTAGTTTGCAATTTTTGTTATGTGATTGATCTTGTTATTAGTATTGGTATCAATTTTGCTGCTTCAAGATAATCTAGTTGGTTTTGGCAAACATAGCATTGGTCAGTAACAACAATACGTTGATACTTAAGTAGAAATGAGGGAGTTGCATGTACATATATTATTCCATGATCTTTCTTTCTTGTTAGCTCATAAGCTTAGTATTCTGAAATAATTTTGTTTGCACCTTCAAGGAAGATTGCATGATTGGCTTTATCATATATGCTTTTGTTTGTTTTACTTCAATTCTTACTAGATCATGTAGGCGCGCGTTGCTGCGCCCGTCTATTACGTAAATAGATCATTCAGAATGGATAAAAATGTATTTCGATTGTTCATGATGAGGGACAACCTAAACCATTCTTCGTGACATGATGACGTGTGTTGCCGCGCCCGTTAGTGTTAGCGGTAGCATTATGTGAATATTGACGTAGAAATGAAGTCATGAGATGCAAATACATAAATTTGCATGAACTGATTTATATATTGTAACATATATACAAATTAAACCACATGACTCATCCATTTATAGTACTTGTTTATAATGAAATGCTCAAGGTAAATAACATATTGAGGAAATAAATGTAAATCGTAACCAGTAGAATGACTATGGCAGATGCATGTTAAAGCCTTGATGGCCCTTGATGATTTGGTGCCTTTTCTCGATAGGAAGGTGACCTACATTGTTTAAAAAAACGACAGGTGTTCATCAATCTGCAGATTTTAATATATAATATAGATATATCCACATGAATTGATTAGATGAGATGCGAATTATTAATCGGAAGATACCTAAGATGAATAGCTTCTCTGAAAGGAATTTATTTGCAACTGGTGCAGCTATATAGCTTCTCTGAATATAATCGGGAATGAATCTGAATGTACCATTTAACGTTGTTACCATGGATTACGTCAGTAAGGCGAGCAATCGGAGATCCTTTGAAATTGCCACGGACCATTATATCAGGCATGCTGGCTAAGTGGCAACTCATGACTCATGAAGGTATGTGGAATCAAGTACCCACATAGTTGTCGAGAGCATCCGGCCCGAACATAAACATGGAATACCAACAACGTGATTAGGATGACAGTCAAAAGGACACAGAAAGTAAATCTCGCAGCAGATAAGTTGTCCTACTTCTTGAGAACAATAATTAGCACATAATTAGATAACAAAAGTAGGCTATATGTTCATGTACAAAAGAACTCACCTGCCCGCCAGCCATCGCGGATTGTTAGTTATGATCCCCTAAAGAAGAAATCAGACACAAGACCCTAAGATTTGTCTCAACAAATGGAGTGGAACCAGATGAACAAAATCTGAAAAAGATGGAGATTGGAAACAATCAATTACAGCCCGACATGGATACAATTTTTAGGCGCAAGAGTTGAATTTAGCAAGAACCAGAGATTGCAAGAGTAATAAGGAGCACGGAGATAGTATGCGCTACAAAGAATATATAGGGGCATGAAGTGAAGGAGGTGAGGAAGCAGAAGTAGTGCAGAACAGTAACGTACCTTCATATCTTGGCGAGTGGCGCACCATACCTGACATTAATGGCATTCACGAATGACTGGTCGGCTTCAATCGTGAGATCCCAGCGTCATCCCCTTGCCGCATCATCTTCCTCCTCCCGTGCATCTGGTATCGACCAGCTTGGCCATCTTGGCTCGCAGAAGATCGGAGGCCTGCCCCGCTTCGGACGAAGACTTCCTCTCTGCGTTAGAGGCCTGTTCGCTTTCAGCCCATAGGTGGAGGTTTCACGATTACCTGGCCCAATAAACCACAAAGTCCGAATTTGATGCCCAGATTAGCGTCCATAGGGACACATATGGGCCAGTGGGGGATCACTTGATTAACCAACGGCTAAAAACGTAATGAGAGGGACATCTGACGGTCAGAATCGCCCAGATCGTGAGGATGTGTGGAAATGCTCCTTTTTGGCTCAGTTTTAATATCCCTAATGTTTGCTACCCAACCTTGCTAGGCAAAAATCTGTACTGAGAGGGAATGCTTCTCGTGCATCCAAACCTTAAGCCCCAAAACCTTGCCATTTGTGTCCACCATACCTACCTATGTGTGGTATTTCACCGCCAATCCAAGTAAATTGCTTATGTGCTACCTTTAAACCTTCAAAATTACGCCTGTTTTGTGCTCCTGTTTTAGCTCATGAGGACATAAATAGAGAATCTTTATCTCACTTGTTGATTGGATTTCACACCCTGGTCAAGTGGCTTCATCCACTTATCCAAATTCTAGAAGAGCTGGCAGCGGGGTTCCCAGCCCCAAATAATAATACAAATTCTCTTCACTATTTTTGCCCCTAATTTATCAGTCAAAGCATAATTGTGTAAACAAAAGAGAAAGAAGGATGACCTTCTATACCAGTTGCGTCCTTCTATGGGAGCCACTCTTGTGAAGTCTAGTTGGCTTGTGACGTACTGTATTTTCTGTTTTCCATTCGTTGACATAAACATACACCTCTCAAAATCAGACACTCCTTCATGGTTTGTGATTGTTGGCAGGCACCCGAGGATTCGGTTAGCCATGGTTTGTGTAAGAAAGGTTGGGAGGAGTGTCAACCATTTTATACCTATGTTTTACAAAATAAATCTCTAGCACATGAATGACCCATGCTTCCCTCTGTGAAGGGCCTATCTTTTACATTTATGTTGAGTCAGTAAACCTACTTCTTTCTGCCTTAAGAAAGCATTCGACTTGTTGTGATTCATCCAGCTATATGTTGATTTACTCAATCATGTTCCTTATTCTTCCTTGTTTCTACAAATGCTTTTATCTGTTTGAATACCACTTTGAAAGTTACCAATGTCTGCAAAAAGATCGTTATAATTGAGCATGATAAACTCTGCAATATAAGCTCTAGTATAAAGACTCTGATCGAAAGATAAGTACACTGTTAATTGTTCTCTCACCAAGAACGAAGTTTGCCTTTACCAATTTTGATTTACTTTTTGCACCTTTATTGTTCCTCTACTTGTTTTAAGTTTGATTATATGAGAGGAAGTTGCTGTCTAAATTTATTTGTTCCTTGTTAGATGTGATGCCTCTTGTCCGTATTTTATTTATCGACACCTCACTCCATAAACCTGTGGTCATGTTTACTAAGTTCAGTTTGGCTTGGGGACAAGCGAGGTCTAAGCTTGGGGGGAGTTGATATGTCTATTTTACATCACTATTTTATATTGTTATTTTCTGTTATTTATCGATATATTTCATGTTATGATGCATCACTTATGTTATTTTATCTTATTTTGCATGTTTCATAATTTTTGGAGAATAAACACCGGGACAAGAAATCTGATGGAAAAAGCACCATCGAGATACTCTATTTCAGAAGTTCAGAAGAAGAGGGGGGACACCGGAGATGTCTTAGAAGTTTAGAGGAGGAGGCTAGCCAGAAGGGGGGCAGAGGGGGCCACCAGGGCCCCACACCATGGGGTGGCGCCCCCTTGGCCGCGCCGCCAAGTGGTGTGGCCACCCTGGCCCACCTCTGGTCGAACCCTTTCGCGTACTTGACCCCCAAGGAACCCTAAGACCCAGACTATCATCGAAGAATTATTCCGCCGCCGCCTCGGTGCGGAAAAAACAGAGAGAGAAAAGCACTCCGGCTGGGAGAAATCTGCCAGGGAAATTCCTCTCCGGAGAGGGGAAATCATCGCCATCGTCACCGTCATCGCTCCGGGCATCATCAAGATCGTCATCATCATGATCATCATCACCACCAGAAACGTTACCCTCGTCATCCACCATCATACCGTTGTAACAACTAGGGGCATCTATCGTTGTTTTACATTAGATCTCTCTCCCGGTGTGGATTACATGTTAGTAGTTGATGCTTGTGAGATTTATCGGCGTTAGCACTTTATGAGCAGATTGTTATTATCCATTATATCACCTCTGATTATGATGCATATGATGTCTTGTGAGTAGTTCGTTTTGTTCTTGAGGGCATGGGAGAAGTCATGATGTTAGTAGTGAAGTTATTCTGAAGTAATATATCGTGGTTCGGTATTTAAGTTGTGGTGCTATTTTTCTAGTGGTGTCATGTGAATGTCGACTACATGATACTTCGCCTTTATGGGCCTAGGGGGATGCATTGTGTATTTGGCTAGTAATTGTGGGGTTGCCGGAGTGACAGAAACCTAAACCCCTGTTAGGAAATCAATGCACGAGGGAGCGTAGAATCCTGGAGTTTTAAGGTTGTGGTTAGATTTATCTTAATTACTTTCTTGTATTTGCGGATACTTACGAGGGGTATAATCACAAGTATGTATTAGTCCTAGTTGGGCGGTGCATTAGCATAGGTTCACCCACACAACACTTCATAAACCAATGGATATTAATCAACAGTAACAAAGCGAAAACACTTGACGAACTTCCCATGTGTCCTCGAGAACGTTTGGTTGTCATAAGTAATACAACCGGCTTTTCCTTTACTCGCACCTTATTTATCTGTTGTTGGGTTCAACACTTTTATTTATCGAAAGTACTACGATATAACCCCTATATTTGTGGGTCATCATTCCCTCCATCTGGCCTGCTGAGCGCCGCGTGACGGAGGTGGAAAACTCGCGCCTGATCCTAACCTTTACGGAAGCGGAGCTGGAAGCGGCAGTGAAGGACATGAAGATAAACACAACGCCTGGCCCGGATGGATTTCCGTTCTTCTAGAGGTGCTGGCCGCTCTGCAAACTGGGAGTGCTTCACATTCTTAATGACTTCATGCTCGCCCGTGTTGATGTTTCACGGTTGAACTTCGGAGCTACCTCGCTCATTCCAAAAGTCCAAGGGGAAGACTTGATTTCACAGTTCTGACCTACCTCCTTGATCAATGTCATCTTCAAAATCATCTCCAAGGCTGTGGCCTCGAGGTTGGATCCCATTGCGAATTGAGTCATTAGCCAATCACAAACAGAGTTTCTCAAAGGGCACTTTATTCTGGACGGTGCTTTGGCCCTTCATGAGATTGCCGATGAGTTGCGGGTGCCGAAGCTAGGGGGCATCCTTCTCAAGCTGGACTTCAGAAAGCTTACGATAGGGTGAATTGGTCGTTTCTCCCGGAGGTCCTGCGTCGAAAAGGGTTCGACCTAGGATACATCCATAGAATTGAGCAGTTGGTGGCTGGTGGGCAAACTGCGATCTCCATCGAGGTTGGTCTGTTCTTTCGCAACAAAAGAGGGGTGCGCCAGGGGGACCCCCTCTCTCCCTTTCTTTTCAATTTCATCGCTGAGGCCCTCTCAGCTATCCTGTCCGAGGCCAGCAGGGCGGGACGCATTAGTGGGCTTGTTCCTCACCTGGTGCCAGGGGGATAACGCATCTGCAATATGCAGATGATACTATCATTCTGATCCAGAGCGAGGACCTTGAGATAGCCAACCTTAAATTCCTGTTGCTCTGTTTTGAAGACATGTCACGCCTTCGTATCAACTTTCACAAATCGGAAGCCTTTGTTATGGGCCAGCCGGCGCACGAGCAGTCCCGCATCGCCAATATGCTTAACTGCAAATTGGGCTCGTTCCCTTTCCTTTACCTTTATCTTCCAATATCAGATAGGAAACTGACGATTGAACGGTGGTAATTTCTAGTTAACAAGTTGGGCTCCAGGGTGGAAGTATGGTTTGGGAGGCTCCTCTCCTCGGGTGGAAGGTTGATCATCTCGAATGTTTGACTGTTGGCTCTTCCCACTTATGCTATGCGGTTGTTCCTCCTTCAGGAGGGTACACGCTAAGTTTGACTCCATCTGCGCTCGTTTCTTTTGGGAAGGTGCTGGCCCTAACCGTAAGGGCCACTTGGTGAATTGGCCGGCAGTGTGCCGACCCAAAGACTTTGGGGGTCTAGGGCTTACCAACACCAAGCTGATGAACAAGGCTTTGATGCTCAAGTGGATCTGGAGACTTTTCCAATCAGACTCCTCCATCTGGCGCAACATTCTGTTTGCCAAGTATCTGGAAGCTCCCAATATCTTCGCGGCAGACCCCCGCGGGGATTCCTAGTTTTGGAACAGCCTTCACAAAATCAAACATCTGTTCAAGTTAGGCACACGCTTTGAGGTCCGCAACGGGACGCAAACGCTATTTTGGTCGGATTGGTGGACAGGGGAGGGCCCCATCAAAGATAGATTCCCACGGCTGTTTGAGATTTGTGATCTTCCCAACATCTCTGTGGCGGCAGCCTTTGAGATAGAGGGTCTGTGTTTTCGCCGTACTTTCTCCCCCGAATGTGCGGCTCAATGGGCGGATCTGAACCTTGAGCTTGCCAAGTTCAGCCCCGGGGAAGGGCAATGACGTTCTGAAATGGACACTGGAGCCTTCGGGTAGGTTCTCAGTGGCTTCCATGTATAATAAACTGGCTCGGGGGCAAATATTGCCCTCTGTCGTGAACCGTGGGCGGCCAAACTCCCTCTAAAAATCAAAATCTTCACGTGGCAGCTTGCCATTGACGACCGGATCGCGCCTCTTTAGCCGATTTGACCCTACGAGTGGAAACTGCGCTATGTGTGATACTTGGAAGGATCCGTCCCATATTTTTTTCCACTGTTCTCTGACCAAACTGGGATCGAGTGTCATTAGACAACTGCAAGGGTGTAGGT